>JAQFYM010000296.1:0-81725 GCA_034694785.1 Agrenia bidenticulata
TACGCTTTATATTATTGATTAAAGCAGGACTTAAAGGGTTGCCATACGTATTTCAAATCAGCTTCGAAGAGGTTAAATAACTCTTAGAGAACTTCAAATTCAAAGTCCAATCAACCACGCACATCGCCGAGTCGATGTAAATAAAGCTCACAGTCCGTGCTGATCAGAGTTGGAAAGATTGCCCAAGAGCATAATTACGTGTCAAGACGATTACGAACTTGGCAACTTGAGCTAATTAAATGAGGATGATTAAACCGTGAGTTAAGTAACTTACTCTCTCATCTATACCTAAATTATGCCCAAGTCCTAAGAAATAAATACACAGAGAATAATGATAATCAGCTCAATGAAACCACGAGTCTTCCTTCAGCTCGTTCAATCCAATAGCCTCTAGAGAGAGAGAGAGAGAAAGATTAAAAAGTTTTTCATTACAAAATCAGCTCTTAATTCGAATGGATAAGTTGTTCAGACAAATCACACAGGGCTCTTTCATAAAGAAAGCGTGAATAGACCATTATGCATTTGCTAATAATGAAACAGAGGACAAGGCATTATTCCCACTTGTCTGCGGCCGCTATCTAACTACGGTACTGAAGCTGACTTTCAGCAAGTACAATTGAATTAAAATCAGATAGACTCCACGAGGTGAGTGGCTCTGATGTTGTATTAGTCGGGAGATTTAGTAAGCTGTCATAAAATGGCTCAATCGTGTCGGTAGTTCATGGGAATTGACATGAACTTAATACAATGTTTAATCGCACTGTGATAATAACTAATAAATACTACTCTCCTTTTATTAGCCAGCTTGTCTTGTCTGCCTATCTTGTCAACTTTTAGTGGCATGACCTGATATGGATTTTGTTAAAAAGGATTTGTACATTTGGGATGCGAGTTTTTGAAATCTTTTTAGCTTTAACTAATTAGAAATATACATTTCAAAATCCGAGAGAAGAGATATGCTAAATTACTGTAAAATAAATTTCAAAAGCCGTATGGAAACGATTTTAGTTTTAGATGATGCGTTTAATATTATTACTTTCCTGTAGATTTAAGACAGGAAGAGAACACTTAGAACTGATAGATTGATTTCTTGAGGAGATTTACATACATGCTACAATCTTTTCTATTACAGTTATTACTTTCTTAATTATTATTTAAACATTTTCCGCTACGATAGATTGGAACATTTGTACGGTTCTCATCCAACTCCCCCTCATAATAACTTATACCGTCAACATGAACAACAACAACAACCATACTATCAACTATCAACAATGAGAATTGAATGACACTTATCTAAATTTTTAATAGACGATTGGACATTTCTGTACCTGCAACGACTGTATTGACAAATATAATTGAGGCATAAATTCTCCGATGTCCCCACACAAATCGTAACAACTTGGCCCAAGAAGAAATCCCCATAGTTGTACAACCTACTTCTTCTGCTACGATTAACAATATCCAAGAGTATTTTTACCTTAATAGCTAAAACGATAATTATATTATTTAAAATTGTAATTAAATTGTTAATTCCTGATTGTTCTGAGCTACGACTACAGCTACTAGTAGTAGTAGAACCACTCGAATTAGTATTTCTAGTACGTTTTTGTATCATAAATTCACTCTGAGAAGTGAGACAGGTAAAACATTTCTGAGGAACTACACAAGTACAATTAGATAACCTTGAACTGACATAATTATAAACTCCGGCATGATAATAGTGGCAGGGATTGTATAACAATTTATCAATGGAAACCATGCCGTGTTTCCTAAGGGTAAGAAACCGACCTCAGGAAATTTGGTCTTTCCAGGGGACGAATTCCATCAGTTTGGAATAGACCCTTTGTAAACCACAGGATTTATTTACATCCTGTTGGCAGTTGGACTTAAGGTTACTAACTCTACTACTTGTATTACTATGAGTTACATTTTGAGAAAGAAAGCCTTGAATCCTCGGCTTCTTCCTTTGGTTATTACGGTTCGAATGGTTGTAGTGAATACCAGAACCATTTCGATCCGAATACGGGCCCAAAACTTTCAGAGTGTTAAAATAATTGCTAAAATAGGTCAAACCACAGAAGAGGGAATCATGTTTAAAAACATTGGGAAGGGGGGCTAAAATTGAGAATAAAAACAGGGAGTTCAGTGTCAAGCATGAGTACTGGTAAATGGTTACCACAGTTTGGGAAAAGTTTATGTTACCATTTGCTATACGGGACCCAGAAACTATTAAGCTAGGAGGTGACAAAATTCCATAGCACCTTCTTTTCACTCTACCTTTGCTAGACTTACAATCACCCTTGTCAATCAAACTCTTTAAATAATAAGTTGGAAGATTGAAGTTAATTTGAACATTGAGAACCCAGGTGAGAGCTCCTAAGATACCTTCGATGTAGATTAATGGATGGAAAATTAAAGTGAAAAAAATAATTTTATGATACAAGGAATGGCAACACATCTTTAGTGACTTTAGACATTCGGCAACCGACCCAATCTTGGTGTTATACTTGCGATCATCATCATAATGGAAGCCGCTATTATCATCAACCTTCTTACAACCGTCCTTACAATAAGTCAGAATAAAAGAGCAGGAATCATCGTACATATCACTACTATTGCTTAAACAACTATGAACAACGTCCTCAGAATTTGAAGCCTGATCAGGAATGATCATACGACTAGTTAGACCGTGAGTTTTTGAAATGTTGGAGGATTTGGAGTAATTTGAATTTTGAAAACGAAGACTAAGAAACTCTCTTTGCGGTCCAGAATTAAAATCATAATAAGAGGAGTCATCCAGTGTCCAGTGGAGTTCCGAATCGTGATCACGTGGGGACCCACGGGTCCAAAGTCCTCAGCTAGGGAATTTAGTGTACAGGGCGTAGGTCAAGTCGTAGTTCTTGAATCGACAGAACTGACTGTCCATTCGGAGCCACTCCTTGATTGCGACCAGCCGGTCGATGTCCGCATGGGAGTTGTAGGCCATGCTTGCCTATTTTGGTAGACAAATTCAAGGAATTAATTCACGAATATAAATATTTTAATGAACCTTGAACCCCTTGGAGTGCTTTGTATTAAATAGCTATAGACTAATCTTTATAATAAACAGAACACGTCTACCTTGTTAGCAAAAACAGTCACCACAAACTTTCCTGGCTGGAAGGTGTCCAAAACGCGACCAATAACCTCCTTGTACGAACAATGCGGTGCGTTCGTCTCGAAACTCACGTAGGAGAATTCTGGCTCTGGAGTTATATGAATGGTCATGTAGCTTCCCTGTAATAAGCAAATTAATTGTAATAAGAATCTATCATATATTACTCTGTGGTAAACACAAATAATCGATTAATTAAAAAATCAGTATCAACTGCAGCCACTAGATATGTGTTTGTTAATTTACACTACACCGGAGAGACTTCACGTGGTCGACTAAGTAGATTCTTCAAAGTTATTTTAAAGGTCAACAACTCAACATATGCAACTGATACTACACAATTTATAGTGTCATGAAAAGCAACTACTCACAGGGTTAAAAGTAAAAAGAAACCAAGTTTATATTTGGCATTGTATGTGCAGTACTATAGTAATGCAGTAATGCATTTCAAACGGAAAATAAAAGAGAAAAAGGGATCATTTACAACAAGTCACATCATCAAAAGATCTCGAGTCTCAACTTACATTAGGATCCTCATTTTCGGACTGTAGTTAGCATGAAAAAATCACAGGATAAGAACACGTTAAGATCTCCTCTACTGTTTTTTTTATACAATCCAATCTCCATTTCGTAGAAATATCCGCCTCATATTCCAGTATTAAATTTGAACACTAATTAGGAATGATAAAGAGGCGACTTACATTCTTGAAGATCCCATTCATGGAATACCCACAAGGGTCGAAGAGATGCTCGTTGATTACCGCGTTGGGAATGATACGGTCGATTCCCGATTTCTACAATGTAGCAACAGATACACGTTTGAAATTTTATTCTATATTAATCAATTTTGAACTTTTTTGAAAGCAGTACTTACCAGAGTAGCTTCTTCTCCAGATTTGCACACCTCCTTAGAGAAAATTCGCATGATTTCCGGGTTAAGGTCTGTCATAAGGACCTCGAGTGTTTGATCTGGCTCCATGTTACCTTTGATCCTGGCTTTAGCACTATCCAGGGGATTGACAGTGTACAAGTACCAACAGTCTCGATTAACGCTGCCCAAACAGTACGCGGATCCGTCTATATTATTATTGGCCAGTGTTAATGACTTCAAGAATTTATTTTAAATATATTTTCCAATTCAACTTTCCATCTCATTCTCACCGGTAAAGAAGCCGTCAAGAAGATCAACTTCGTTGTCAAAATTTCGATGTGGAATTCGTTGCAAGTCTGGCCGCTTGTAGTTCTTGCGTGAGTAGAATACATCCTAAGGATTTTTAGATAATGAAATTTATCAGTTCCATACGTAGGTACAGTTTATTGTTTTGAATAATTAAGATGGAAACTCAAAACGAGAGAGTTACCTCCACTTCATCAAAGCCAGCATGCTTCTTGACCAAGACAAGTAGCGCTTTCATGCAAAGCAGTGGAGTAGTTGTCCCACATGTCTTAAGGATGAATCGCCTCTTGGAAACGAACAGACTGCTTTCACTAAAAAAATCACAAATTAAATATTGCAACACATTAAAACATTATTTCATCATGAGTTTTGCAGACATGTATTTATTCATAGAGATAAGTTACTCGTCATTATAACTGTCATCAACTCGGGCTAAAACTAATCCTGAGTTGCTATTAAACAAGCAATTCCTGGGACCCACGGCTTCGTTTAAAACAAAAAACAAAATGTATGACTAAAGCAGGTTAAATGAATTTGAAAGTGTTGAATGAGGTTTAAAAACTGCACTTCTAAGTCTGAGATGCTAACTATGAAGATCATAAGGAAAAAAAAGTCTACGAAGCCATGGGTCATGTTACAGAACCAGACACGTCAAAAGGAAATGAATGGACAATTTGACACCAACTTTCAGTCATTAAGAATGAACTGAAAGATAAGCTCAAATCAAAGAGCTTGAATCATTATTTTAAAAATCGAACTGAAGACCCAGAGAGACATAAAACGACTGAGTAGGTATACAAAGTTTGTAAGAAAAATCATAATTTCTACAGCAGTTAAATTTAAATATTTTTTATTATAAATAAGCGCAATCCACCGCACCGGTGGGAAAAGCGAGGGGTAACACCCTTAGTTCCTGCCCACCTTATGACACAACACCCAGCAGAACATCAGACTTTTTAGGTCATGACCCTGTCATATTTATTTCTATTCGTAGGATATTTTATATCAAAGTGAACATCAATTCAGATAGAAAACTGACATTGAGAGTTGACCTTTGTGCAGGCAGGTCATCAGGGTAGTTCCAGAGCATCCAGGGTACGAAATTACCATAGAGCCTGGGGGTAGCTCCCCAGAGGGTCACCGGTCAAAGGCACCCGTCCCTCCACAAGAGCCCCGCTCCCCTGCCACCCCAGGGGGGGGGGCCTCTTCTCCCCTCTCAAATTTTCAAAAACATTAGCTTTACTTTTAATTTTGTGTTAGAAATTGTTTAAAATAAATATTTCGGAAATTGAGTTAAAAGCTTAAAAAAAAATTCATGTTGCCAGCCTTTATAATTCTTCACTACTTGAGTTGATTTGAATTTCATTTTAATTTGAATCATCCTTACGAATAGTTAACTAACGGTCTGATAAATAAATGTTATAGTTTTTGCCCTGCTAGAATTCAAAGCTTTTCCTTGAATCTGCATTCTGGCCTTTGAAAACTAGAATTCCATTGGTAATGGAATACAGAACTTAGTTTTTGGATTGAGAGAGAGGAGAAGAGATATAAAATATAATTTGTGATGGATCATACTTGTTAGGGATACCACCAGACATAGGTCATAGTCGACATAGGCCTAAAGGTACCTCTCTCATCGTCACTGGACCAAGCCAAGGCTGATGACAGCCACCAGGCCACGACACCCAAGTCTCGAATGTGACACTTAAAACCCAATTTGGGGGAAGGATCGATCCTTGGGATTTGATTGAATTCTGAAAGCACATTCGTTTGTGGGAGTCAAGTTTCGATTCATATTGGTCAGCCACCACGAGGGGACAGATTGTCGCCATCACCATCATCAGCTTATCAGGATCACATGACCATCTCTGATTGACCTCTCAAGCCCTCAAGATTGATCGACAACTTCCCTGGAAATAGAATCACAGACTCTAATATTTTCCATGTCCCTTCGTTTCTTGTGGGACACAACTTCTGCTTCTTTATCGACTTCTTCTCAAGCGACTTGGAGGTTTCATGTTGATTACAATTTGATTGGATTTGCCAGTCTCTGTGTAACACGAGACAATTAACTTCATGGCAAACTTACTAACCCTTCTCGCAACCAGGACTAATTAAATTACTCAACCATACAGGTATCGTTAGAGGCAATATACTAATAGCATTCATACTCTTGATCACAAAAACTTCTGTTTGTAGGCTATATAGGACACCGAACGAAGGGGTTTTGATACCTGACCTATCTGACCCGCTCCGAGTTTATGGTGTCGCATATAGAATTGCTCATATTTTGAAGAACCGGTGCCATGTCAAAAATTTCAAACCTAACCTCAGGGGAAAATCCTGGTAATAAATTGCAGCTTCCAAATTCTTTATGACCTCGCTGAAATTTGACCTGGATTTCGTACGAATAAATACAAACTGGATAGCCTTGGTTTTTATAAACTGATTTGTTACCAAAGCCGTTTCATTCTCTATTTTCAAAGAGAGCTTAGTGTGACAGATCCTCTCTTTAGATACTTAACTCGTGGATCATACTCATTCTTAGTAATGAAATGGGAAAAATTTGCATATTCTTGAATTATCCAGTTGCACCGGTATAGCTATGAATCGTCTATCATCCTACATTAATGAATACATTACAAATTATGTAACTTATTTATCAAATATCGAATCAATGACTATCCTAAGAAGTCAAGGAGGTTCGTACTCTCATGTTATTATCCTAAAGATTATATTTTAATAATTACATGCACTATAGGGCTGCACTGTTCACTACATATGCGATCATCTCTGAATTTCAATGAACCCCAAACTTTTTAGGCCAATATCTCAACTGCTTGAGAGTATCTGAGCTTCAAATTCCCAGATGTAACCTCGACCTTTCACGCGAGCTTATCAACCCTCATGAACCCGAAATTCTCAGAGGTAATTAAGAATTTGTATCAGAACATTACGAACAGTGAATCCACAATGTCCCCTCCCCATCAGTCTTTGGAAACTGCACTGAACCACTTTTACTCTTGACTGTACTGAGAGATTGATTCAGAGGATAAGGGGTCGAGGATTCAGTTATTGTATTCATGCAAGAAAATATGTAAGAGGCTAAACTCTCGATTATCAATCCGTGGTGAGAGTTGAATGTGGTTCAAAGATCGATATTTATGGCTCTAAAGAGTCCTATCATACATGTGGTGAGTTCATGATATCATCATCGATGACACTATGAATTATATCCCTTTCCTACTGACTTGGATCAATTCAGATGATCAAATATTTAAGTAGGATGGAAAGATCATCGAGTCTGGGATAGGTTCTTTCAAATCAGCTTGGTTACTAGGTTCCTCACACCAAAATGACCTTCCCCACCGGCGAATAAGACACTCTAGCTGTTTCTAGCGACAGTCGAGTCGCTTATAATTCTTAAACTGTTTACAACCAAAGCAAATTCAGAGCAGATTATTATGTAGAACTGTCAGCTTAAATCTAACTCGCACTCTTATTTTCCTTCTCCTTGGAACGACTTATATTATGACCAATTAAATATGGTAATTGTAAGGCCCATATAATACTTCAGAGCGGGTCAGAAAAGGTCAGTGAAATTTCTTACCTCTGGAAACTGTATTTTTTTTAAAATTCGTATCTTTCGGCAATTACCAAGGCATGGACTTACCATATGGAAGCTGAACCAAAAAAGTGAAGCTCTGCCCAACTAACTGTGGCACACATATAAGTAACAAATGAACATAATTGAGAAAATAAATCCATATATAATTATTATGAGTTAACATGAAGCGGATGCATTTTCCAGGAGCTAGTAAAAGAAAAGTCCAAATAGCTTAATCTCTCTATTAAAGACCCTCCCAACCCAATACAACTTACCTAAAAGTGGGATTGATATTTTTATGCATTGGGATTGGAAGACAAAGTCTACATTTTGTGCGTCGACATTTTCAAGGAGTATTAGTGGGTGGAGAATAATGGAATGTTATTACTACCTCAAGACGTACGCATCCAGAGAATCGTTTGACATGGAGCTGATGATCTGGCAATTGACGATTCGAAGAAGACCTTCTATCTTGGATCTGCAATTAAATAGGAATATGGATTTTTCTGTAATTTTAGGCTCATCAATATTATTGACTGTTTTTCAGTAAAAACAAAGAATTTTAAGTAATCATTTACAAAACTTGTAAATGTTTCTGTGTTCGTCTTCTGTGGTTGTCGAATATTTTTGTGGAACGTAAATAAAGTCTGCTTGAAACAACATTGTAAATGGCTTGGTGTGCATTTTGTATGAAGTTGAAGGTCTTGAAACTTAGCCAGATTCGTGTGTATAACCACAAAGCCTATTAGATTTGAATAGGGTATACATTTAGATTGTCGATATACGTTGGCGAGACGGGGATAATAGTACTCAACAATTGATTAGATCTATACTGTGTACAGAACAGAACCTTTTGTTATTGTTTGTCCAGCCATACACAACCACTGACCGATTATCGATTAGACGGGATGAGTGAGTGAGTCATTATCGAAGCTGAACGTTTGTTTACACGAACGAGCACATATGATGCAATGGAGTGTGGACTGCTATTTCATCAATTTTATAGATTTTAATATTTAATTTCTAAAACCATTCGAAGTTGCAGCATAACTTAATTAAAATGACAAAACAAAATGTATGAAACTCATGCAGTTTTATAACTATATTACGTAAAGGCGAGATGATTTATAGCCATTGGAATGCCGAATGCTCAGACCCTAGTGAAAACAATAGCAGTCTGTTTCTGTTACCTCATATATTAGTCTGAAACTGCCAAAAATGAATGAACCGAATTGGTTACGGATAGTCTATCTGTATCTCCTCAGTGTGTCGACGTATAATATATAATGAAGATCATTAGAAACGAAGAAAAAAGACCCAGGAACAACATGTATTTAGGATCTCGGCTCTTCTTGGCTCTTGATCTTCTACTCTGCTGATAACATGAGAACAAAAATAGTTTTTCATGTGCTTAGGAATCCCTCTGCTACAACATACTCTAGAACTTTAAAAGTATTCTAGCTTGTCTAAATAGATAGGTATGTTATTTTGAAATGCTCAAACATACCCTCACCGGTACAAAGAGTCGAAACCATTAACAGATGCATGACTTTAAACTCAAGATTAGACACTCCGGAGATAAAAATGCGAAGGCTAAACGAAAAACTTGTGGAGTAAAATCCCGTCATGGACTAATGGGCTAATGTGCAACAGGAAGTGTGACCTTAAATGCACTTTGATATCATTAAATGACTCACAGGCTTACCTTGGAATTTTCCTTAGATCGCAATTGTTGACCTTTCCATCGGATCGAGTGAACCAAACCTCCAAGAGTTTCTCAACCCCTTCGAAGAACGGGTTGATTCTGACATCATTGTCCGAGTTTTCAGAATCCGAGTCCCCAGCAAAAGTGGAGATCCTCAAATCATCCGAAAGCTCTGAGTCCGAGTCACCAGAGAAGACGTTGTTGATTAATCGGACATCGTCCGCGTGATCTGAGTCCGAGTCCCCTGACATTTTAAATTCCATGTGGTCTTTGAGCTTTGAAATTTTCTCACGAACTTTGTTAAGAAGGATTAATGAAATTAAAGAGGGTGATATTTTGCTGGTAGTTGTGATATTCGTGTCAACTTAGGATGAAGATAGAACGGCGATCTTCTTGAAGACGGATGATTGTTGAAGTTGGAGAGACAGGTGACCCAACAAGATTAGTAATGGGACTATAATTAAGAAATAAATTGTATTAAGTTAATTAATTAATTACGTACTAATTACTCTATTCAATAATGGTGTTATGATATGAATAAAATACATTATTTTTGGTCGGTCATCAAGGGGTAACCGACAATATTCGTTTTTATATCAACTGATTACGAATTGCATGATATCCGCCTCCTCTACAGGAAATACGTCACCAAAAATACTGTCACTCTCGTCTTGACGTTCAAGCTGATAACCTGCCTCGGGCGTGGGGACACCCAAGGTTGCAAATGACATAATAACCTTCTTTACTTTATCTGTGAATCCCCCCTGTCGAAATTCGACACTTTCTCTTAAAGAAAGTAAATAAAATATTTTCCCTTTCGCACAGAGACAAAATACCAGAGGTGATTCGTTTAGTAGTAAAACCCCAACGGTACTGGCTACGATGGAGAAAGTTCTATATGTGAGACGACACGACTTTTTTTGGCTGTAAAGTGTAAAGGTCGACCTATATGGATGGATAGAACCGTCTGAATTGCAGAAAACGGGGCCACCACCCCAAACCTGATCCTGCAGTTTTGCAAATATCACACAGGGCTCTCTAGAAATCCCAAAACCAATACACAAGGCCGTGCATTTCTACACTCTATAGGGAAAATACACTGGGGAAAATAATAGGGATATATATAAAAATGTTCCATATAAAGCCCCTGATACCCACCTCTATTTTAGCTGTTCAGAGTTTGTCGAGGTTGGGAACGCGAATTGCGAACTCTCGGTCCTAGCCCGTGGTGGTTGGTCGGATCCAAATCCCGAAGCCGGGTATTCTCTAAGAGGGAATAGTTTCTACAGCAAGTCCCACTAGCTCATAGGTCTGGATTGGATTTTTTCTCTCTCTCATAGAACTTGGAATAGAGAAATGTGTAAGGAACAAAGAGTTCGGAGCCTAGTACCGAAGGATGATAGAAATATGTGTAGTATGGGATGGTAAAAAATGGTTTAGAATGGAAGTTGGTGGTGGAGGTGACAAATCTGTTGAAATTTCGCTATCCTCTGAAACCGGGAAGCTACCCAGAAGACACTTGAACGAAGACTGGCTCAAAGACTTGAGCTTGGTACATTCATGAAACAAATTTGAGGATATGCCCGACGATAACGCTGCACCTAATCCTACTTTTATGCCTCTTCTTATTGCAACTACTGTCAAGTCTGGTGTATATAATAATATTGGATTCTTTGTTGAAATTCAGAAATACCAATGCTTAATATGGCTACCCTCTCTAAATCATACAGAATCAGCCACTACACCTCCAGAAAACAATTTACCAAGTCCTCAGCTCTCCTGACCCTGACACACAGACTGGCCAAGTAGCCATGTACCTTCAAGAAGGTACAGTTTCTCAATGACACGGAGGGATACATTATTATTTTTACTATGCACCTTTCTTCCAATAGCTCAGTAGCATATCGTTTAGCAAACATTAAATACGAACCACTCTCTAATCACTTTCCTTCCTTATATCTATAATGCTAAGGGTACGAATAAGGTTCTCTGTACATGTAACCTTCTTAGGGTATTAGTATCAGGGCAATATTAAACGTCAACTACTACCAAGTACCAATGACTACCCGAATACAATATTTGTTTAAGGATAGTTGCTGTTTTTGTGTAGGCAAGTTGAAATGCAGGCATGTGTCGCATCTCAGTTAGAAAGATTGAGCTATTCCGAAATTACCATCATGGGGCATGGAGTATTCATTTCCAATTTAATGCCCACCAAAAGGAAAAAGTGTGAACAAATTGGATGGATGGAATATTTTATGACCTGCAATTAAAAAGTCTAGGCCCAATAGTTAATAGTGTAGGAGTTAGGAAAGGCATGCATTGATTGTACAAAGTCCATTGAGCATTTTTAGACTACGTCATGGTGGATTTTGGACTTTTAAATATATTTGTTTTCATTCAGAAAATACTTCATGTTGTCTATTACGTAGCTACTTACCATTGCAACTTACCAAGATAAAATGGAAAGTTTACTTGGCTTCTAACATGTAACTAAGATTTATTTAAAAGAGATTAATATTTTTGGTTTAGTCTAAAAGATCTTACCCGGCTGGAAGAGTATCTTTTTATAACTAATTCACTGGCTGTATTTTTCGATCATCGATTTCTTTATATTTATATCAGGTTGAGAGTACTATTGCAGTCCAATTGGTTCGTTTTAGATCCTTCTTGCTAGTTGATGCAATGGAAAATTTGAAATTCAACACTTGTCAGTCTATTTCAAATAGATATATGACATTCATAAAGTGGATTTAGTCATATAGTTTTTACATTTATGCTTTACGATCTGGGTCTGCTAGCTAGAACCCGATCTGATGTTGATACTTGATAATAGACTTACATATTGCTAAGTCGGCTGCATAAGGAATGATTGAATAATCAGAACCTTATGTAAACAATTAGATTTTGCCACATGCCAATATATTCTCCGTATAGTGACGTTGCAACTTGGAAGAGGACATGTTTTTTTCCACTGTAGCATCGTGTATGAACTTCTTGGGATTTGCAAATAGTAAATAAATTTTAGACGTAATAACGCATTCATATTAATTTCTTATTATAATAAAATTAAAAAAATAATTATTTATTTTAATCTGTTCTTTTGAAATAAGTTAGTTTCAATCAATGCACCAAAATGAATGGACCACAAAAAGTTTTTACTAAAATATCGAATTAAAAATATTGGCATTTCTTCTTCATTTTTAAACCACTGCTGTAATTTATATTTTAAAACATTGAAGAATTGGAAATACAAGTTCGTTCCTTCTAGTCAAGAATTAAAATCTCCCCTGAACTGTGCCAGTTAAATTAAAATGAAATAACTCTTACCATTGGAATAGTAATTAAAAATGGGCTAAGATCTAAATTCAATAAATAATTTGTAACAATGTAAAGCCATGGTAAAACCACCACAATCATAGGGTAATTTCGAAAATTTCTTACTGGATTTCAGAAAGCATTCTGTGTATTTTAGAATTATTTTTGTGTCATCAATCATTTGACGAGTGCATGTGCATTGTAAGTACTGACGATCGGTATACTCTCTGCTTGTAATGTGTTTGTAAAAATAATAATACAATTCCAAGTACCATTACCAACAATTAATTGCTCATCATTTCTGTCAATAATGCCATCGTAAAAAGTAAAAACCTATATACATCCACATGAAAGCTATTTCAGTTTACTCCTCAGAACTTGTAGTGCAGCTCCGGTGTAAAATAAGTAACAAAAAAACAAAATAAATAATAATGGCTTATCGAATTACAACAACATTTGGCCAGCTAACAACTCATCCTACTCATATCGAGATATTATTTTTGCCCTAATAATTGGAATGGCAGGAATGGATGGATTCCATTTAAATTTAAACCCTCTTTACAGAGATCAAAATGGCACGTACAGCACGACCCCACTGTCTAATGTAATCCTTTGTTTACATTTTAGTCTGTGCCTAACAATAATAACATGATCCCTAGATATGATTTTACTGACTTCATATAGTACTGCTTTTTAGCCCGTTCGTTTTTTAATCTCCCGTGTCCTGCATAAAATGAAGCGGAAGACGTCAAAGAGAGCCTTTACTACAGATTACAGTTCTTTCAAACTCGTATATTTCAACAGAAACAGTAAGAGCAACTTAAGCATATTAAAAATAAACTCCGACCTCCATATTAATTCCTTTCCAGCTTAAAACGGTTGGCATAAAATGATCGAGCATTTGGAACTCCTTCTATCACCTGCACGCGTTATCGATTCATCCTTGAAATTCGAAAAAGCATTTGTAAGATCTCGAGTTTTGGCCCCTTATGAAAAATTTCAATACAATTTAATTTTTAAATAGCTACTCCATTTACTAGAAGCTCGTCACGTCTTATGCATGCGCCATCAACTAAACAAACTGACCACATTTTTTACAGCAACTTTATTATTCTCTTCAAAATCATAGACCACAACAAATATACCTTTTCTACGCTTTTACATGTAAGCTTTACATTTGAAATTTAAAACTACATGATAATATGATGACAATATCCTATAATCATAATCATGCTTGTAGTTAAAGTTATCAAATCTTCCGATATGGTAGAAATATGCATAACCGCAACAACTAATATCTTCAGATAGATGCCTGCCTACTTTCCTGTTATACCAATGGGTACTGACAAGACAAGTAAATAGCAACATGGACATCAAACTTCTTCAGCTACACTTAAAATTGGATTTACAAACCTTCGAATATCACTCTCGATATCATATTCTCCCTAAATGCTTTATCCTCACATTACTTTCTACTTATTTTAATTGTCTTTAAACTAAGTTGAAATGTTCTGGAAGCTTAGAAGTAAATGTATCTTCCAAATTGGAAGTCATAACCATACCGTAGGATTCATACGTATCAAGTTTCCAGATACTTTGGTCCAGTTCCATTTGCCCCATCGACTAATTCAATTAGAAAAGAACATGGAAACTCTCAAATAGTTTAATATACAACGAGAGCATTCAGTGACATTTATAAATCATTAAGTACCCTCTCCCATCCAGGGCAGTGACTAAACAACTTGGTGGATTAAGAATCTTAACAAAACTAAGCAGTATTATCCAACCTAACCATAAAGTATTTTTGTTGAGTATTTTAATTCAACCGTAATTAATGCAATAGTTGAATATAATTTTTTTCACAAGAGTAGCTAGTTCGTTCCCCGGACCGGACAACAGTCCAACATTACAACCTCGTCGTCAGCATCCAAAGTCCAAAAATCCTAAGTGATCCTCACCATGGTCTTCCGCTGTCTGTTACGTTAAAGAACTACTGAAGAAAAAGTTACAGCCTGATTCATTGGTCATTTTAAGGAGCTTTTCGTTGATTTCATTTCCATTGATTTTGTAGCATATTGTGAATGAAGTACATGGTAACAATCATTACTATAGGTTCAATCAAACTAGTTCCCAGATTTTGTAAAGGGTTGGGTTGTCTCATTAAACTCTTCTGTTTCAAATCCCAGGAGTTCCGCATGGCCAATTATAAAGCATATTATACTAAGACTTCAGATTCTGAAGCTAGCTGGTACAATATGCCAGTACGTAATATAATATCTTAAGTGTAGTTACAATCTAAAAGTTACCTTGTCACTTGCCCCTCCATTTGAGGGGAAGCGACGGCGCTCTCTGGACGCTTACTTTCATTGTCAGTGTCCACATCACTCAAGAAGATCGGTCAGTTTTCCAAATGAACAGTGGTTCGCCTCAGACGATCCTCTAGCTTTGTCCCGTCGTTAACTTGACATTTTATTTTAGCGAAATTACAGAATGAGGAGGACAGACCGAGTTTTTGTAAAATGGTAAAAATTTGTCCATTTATTGCAATGGTAATCTTTTTATCATTGGTAAAAACAGACTCCTCGATCATTCGTAAATCATAACTCATTTCTCTTTTGAAAAGATTTGTTAAGTAGGTAAACCAGAGCTCTTTCAATAAAAACTGACCAGCGTCGCGTATATCATTGTCAAAATAATTAACAGTTAAAACAACCACCAAGTTACACACACCTAACCTAACTTAACTAATCTAGAAACTAAATTTCGGGCTTAAGCTTAACTACCTTTACAAATAGTATAAATGTACACAGGCATCGTTGGAGAGAATTTACTACCTCAATTTTAATTTAATTTTTAAATAAGTTAGACAACTGTTCATGATGGCCCGTTCCCAATTTCATTAGATTCTGTTGGTTCAACATTTAAATTAATTTCGTCGGAAATTATTGGTACAATATCCGTTCTCGAGTGATTATTGTTAGGCGTTTCTATGCTGTCCTCATTAGGTATTAGATTTTTTGTAGAATATTTCGTATTATGCTCGCTAACTCTATCACTAAAACTATCCTCAAGATTATTTTCTTGAGTACTCTCGGAATTATTGTGGTTATTATATTCATGCACATTCCCACCGTTGTTACTCCAACTTTGAGAATTATTATCTACATAATCCTGCGGTGACTTCTCATTTCTGGATTCCTGTTCCTCGTCCTGAGGGGGCTGGAAGTCCTGGAAGGCTGATGCACTTTCTGAATCATGCATTGGGTAATTTGGGGTGTCTTCGTTTTTCTGCAAGTGATGATTTAGTTCATCATCATGATCACTACGATTGTAGCAGATATCGTTTTCTTCCTCTTCAAAATGATGGGAATCAGGCTCATTTTCATTCACTTGTGAATGAAAATTCGATGAGCTATGGTCACGGTACTCGTGATTCGAGGAACCTTCTTCTTGGCCTTTGTTCTGTGTGTAGCTGGATGAGCGTTCTTCAACATCTTCATGTTGCTGGGTATTAGAAGAATCTTCTTGACGATTATGGTTTAACAGTTCTTCCCCACCTTGGTATTCCGTTGATTCTTCCTCATCACATGGATAAGTGGATTCATTTTCTTCGGCTTGCAGGAAGTTTGAAGAATTTCGATCATCTTGACTAAAACCTTCATTTTTATTCTTATCTTGAGGTTGATTAGATTTGCTACTGTCGGTCCAAGTGTCATTATCTTCGTACTGCTTTTTCATACTAGACTCATTAAGATTTTCTTGACATTCATCTACTACAGATTCACTAGTTTGATTCTTGCTTGATGAATCTTCTTCTTCCCAGTTTTCCTCCTCTTTTTGCTTGCTTTGATCATTTTGAGTGCTCTGCAACTCTCCCTGAACTGGAAGTACATCTTCTTGTACATCCTCCCAATTTTCCTCTTCTAATGCCCGTGGTTCATCCTTTGGTTTCTCTCGAGATTGACGTTCAGACGATCTAACATCCCTTCTATCTCCTTCAGTCTCAACGCTTCGCCTCCTACGATCACGGAAGCTGTTATCTCTATCTCTGCCGTCTCGGCTTCGGTCTCTTCGATCTCTTCTGTCCCGATTATCTCGTTCTCTACTTCCTCTACTTCGATCTCTGTCATCTCTGTCATCTCGACGCCCGCGGTCTCTATCTCGGTCTCTATCTCTGTCTGTAATTAGTGTTGATAGTAAATTCCCGAATAAATATACATGAAAGAAAATTAAATACATAGAATTGGTTTTTAGTATAGGTATTTTACCTTCTCTATTCCATGAATCTCTGCCTCGGGATGCTCCCCGCCCGCGGAACAGCCCTCTTTCTCGATCTCGATTTTCTCTGTCTTGTTCGTTATCATCCCGCCAATTTCCTCCTCCCCCACGACCAAAGCCCCCTCTTCCCCTCCCAGGAGGACCGTCCATTGCCCATCCACCTCTACCACGACCACCAAATCCTCCTCTTTCAGGAGGAGAACCAAACAAGGGCGCCGGTCCAGGTCCTGCTACATTTGTATCTCCTTCATTTCGAGGAGGGGCTCCGATTTCAAACGGATTTTCTGTCAAATTTCCTTGAACAAATGGATTCCCAGCAAATGGATTAGGATTCAAGAAAGGATTCGGAGGTTCGAACCACTGTCGTGGGGTTGCTAATCCGGGTCCTTGCGGACCTGGTGCTCGTGGTCTTTCTCCCATAAATGGACCGCGAGGGACGAACTGATTTCCAGGGCCACCACCTCCTGGACCATCTGGAATATTCATGATTTAAAAATTCAGTTTATTAGCTTTATCAGTTACTACTCAAACTAACTTTTCCAACTTACGGGGTAGTAGCGGTTGTGGATGTGGGAATCCACGTGGACCAGGCATTCTGTCAGAGGGTCCTCGAGGCCCCATTCCAGCCATTTGTTGGCCACCTGGAGTCCCTAAAAGCGACGGACCTCCCTTTTCGTTACCTCCAAATCCGTATCCTGGAACACATACTGAATATTAAAATCCTGTTTTATCAATACTCATTCAACAATTTTCTTTAACTACCTTCAGCTAAGCTTTTTAATCTTTCAAATACAGGTCGATCATCCTTTGACTGGTCTTGAGATTGAGGTGGAGAGTTTTTCTGTTCCATATCTTCCATTGATACTGAATTCCTATCTTCTGGGTCGTCAAATCTACTTCTTCTTCTAGAAACAGATTTAAATAAAGTCATTATTTAAAAAAAACTGTAAAATTAACTTTTCTTAAAACTGTTAAATCAACTTTTCTAAAAATTGTTGAAAGCTTCTATATGCTGTTACTACATGAAATAACAGCACTCAAACAGCTTCTTCATTCATTTTGCAATTCAAGTTTCTCAACTATACAACTTAAGTGTACAACCAGACATATACTCCTTTGCATGGTGTTTCAACCTAAACAAATATATTTTGTGCAAAAAAAGTCGTACTTTCCATCCCGCCTATCAGAATATCGTCGCTTATCCTCGTCTTCAGGATGTCCTCGATCATTTTGGGACTGCTTTGGATCCAAGTGCATCCCACTATTGTTCATTTGCATATGGTTTAGATGAGATAAATTGGCTAATGTTGCAGAAGGCATATCGCCTAGTAAACCAGGCCCTCCCAATGCTGGACCACCAACACCTAAGCCGGGCGGCATCATTCCCATATTACCCAGCATAGGCATTCCTGGTAATCCTCCCATACCTGGGAATCCTCCCATGCCAGGCCCTAAAATAAAAAGATTTTTATCGAAATTGGCCGACACATAGAAATTGAATCCTAAATGTTCAAATTTAAAACTGTACCTAACATTGGAGGTGGAACCATACCCATCGCCATTCCCATTGGCATCATACTACCAGGAGCTAAAAATAATACAAAATCCCATTAACATGTACTTAAATTCCATATATACAAATAATTCCAAATTAATGTGCAATCAACGCCAAACGAACTTACGTGGAATCCCAAAAGCTGGATTGGGCATTCCAGGAATGGGGTTTGAGTGTGGCTGTACTGTGAGAGACATATCAGATCTAGCGTCCGTGTCACCGGATTTAGGCACTGAGTCTGGCATAGTTCCCATCAACCCTGATATCCCAGAATTTGACAACAAAGAAACTTGAACCGTACTGGGAGCGTTCGCATTAGGAGTAGGAACATCTTGACTATCTTCAATTGACTCTGGCAGTGGTGGGACTCCATTATCTTGATCTGTAGGTTTTGAACGATCTATAAAAAATGATAAAATATTAGTTGAATTAAATTAAATTAGCAGTAAATACTCATTACTCAATAATAATATTTTCTGAATTAGCCATACTCTTTAATAAGTCTGGCAGAGTATCTTCGTCAATACATCCACCATCCTCAAATTCTTCGATGTTGGTGTCTGAACGAAGCTTTGGCCACGGAATGTACGATACCCCTGAGTCAACTTCCCAATAGTCCTTCCACTC
This sequence comes from Agrenia bidenticulata, assembly GCA_034694785.1. Lineage (NCBI taxonomy): Eukaryota > Metazoa > Arthropoda > Collembola > Entomobryomorpha > Isotomidae > Agrenia > Agrenia bidenticulata. The sequence continues at coordinate 19,425 of JAQFYM010000296.1, forward strand.
CCGACCTTTCATACCCTTTCCTGGTGCCCAGGCCAGCTAGAATTACAAGAATTAGATTAATGAAGTGCAGCGGCCTTAATAGTTTTGAGAACAGTTTATTCCCTACAGTGATAGTTTTCCCTTGAAGTTTGGTATTTCGTAGCCGGTCTAACGCCCTCATTGAGTCTTGTCTTCGATTCATAACGATAAACGCACATCCTCTTGGAGCGATTAGATCAATCGAAATAATATCACCGTACGCCCCAAAAGTATCAGATAATTCTTCTTGTGAGACTAATTTAGAGAGGTGGCCAACCCAAAGGGTAGTGGAACAAACTGAAAGATGCTCTTTTTTAAGCGTAGGGAGCCCTTTTCGTACCCGCTCCTTTTCTTTTTCTCTTTCGCGTTCCTTTTCTTCTTTACGGTCTCTTGATCTCGACCTTCATCGAAAAAATATTCAGACATTATTTCACTGTAACGATAAATTGCATTCCAAATATATGCGTACCTATATTTTTTTCTACCACGACTTCGGGATCTCGATTTTCTAATTCTAGATCGAGAAGTACTTCTAGATCTGCGCGACCTAGACCTGAAAATAATTATATTATATTTTTATTAACATAAATCAGGTCAATCATAAAGATTAGTTTACCTTTTTCTTCTCCGATCCCTACGATCTTTCTCTTTCGAGTCATCTGTTAAATCAATCTCTACAGGTCCTTGATTTTGACTAAACCCACTGAAACCTTGATTCATTCCATCAGCTACCGTCTGAGAATTGAACATGTTCATCTGAAAAAATCATATCATGCATAAGATCAGTATCATTTGAAAATTTGCTGACACTAAGCAATTGAAACACACCGCTTGAGATAAATCTTGATGTTGAGGGAATGGGACGCCTTGCACCGGAAACGGCATCGGCAACCCAAAAGGATTCTGACCATCTTGATGCTGCTGTCCAAGAAAATTCAGTAGCTGTTGATGTTGTTGCTGTTGGACTTGATGGCTGCCTTGTTGATTCTGATCATTAATTTGTTTAAAAAAAGGAGGAGGCAGGAGCTGATGTGATTGGCCTTGGTGATTTCCCAATTGATTAGAGTTCTGATCTACAGAACCGTCTCTTCTAGGAGATTTCCCATCATCTCCCATGGGCATGTCACAGTCAACAGCGAATGGAAGTCGCTAAAAATCATGATTTTAATTTTTAAGGCAACTAACATTATTAAATGGAATTTGAAAGATTACTAAAATACTCACAGCTACAGTCTGAGCAAGTCGTTGATCGAAAGCGGCTTCTTGTTTGTTCAACTCAGCCATTTTTCGCTGCCTTTCCTGCTCCGGGGTAGGATAGCCTCCAGTCGATGGTTGTTGAGACGTAGCAGCTGCTATTTGTTCCTGAAGCGTAGCCAACTGCCGGAGGATCTCAGGGTTGGCCAATATACTTCCCAACGCATCAAACCCTACGTGAGAGTTTTGATTCTGCTGAGCGTAATTTCCATCAGAATTTTGCTGATTCCTAGAATCTCCACCATCATCGTCATCTCCATAGTCATAGTCCAATATTTCTTTCTTGAACGGTGTAGAGGGTAAGTTACTCAGGACTGATGGAATTCCTGAAGAGCCTGGTCCACCAGCATTCATCCCAGAGTTTCCAGCAGCCTTCGCATTCTGTTCTTGTTGAAGCAATAGCTGTTCCCAAATGGGGTTATTGGGATCGGCTAAGTCAAATAAAGGTTGAATCAATTCTGGATTGAAAATCTTATTCTTCTGCCATAAATTCAGCACTCTGATGACCTTTGCCTGAAAATTGGATAGTCAAATACAAAAAATCATTCCTATGAATACATAATGATTCAAATAATAAATCATAATCAAATTCAATTTTCACCTTATCTTCATCTGGACACTTATATAAATGCATAAAAGTAGTCTGAATATTTCTTGCAAATCGAGGGGCAAAAACATCTTTTTCTGCTCCAAACTGATGCCTCGATTGTCGAATAATTGAATCGATTACATAAAGCCCTGGGATTTTATATTCTGTTTTACACTGAAAACCAAATAAACATTCGTTAGATTTTAATATTACGAAAGTTAACAGTAAAGCGAAGTAAACTTATGAACTTACTTTTTGAATAAACTTTTCTACACTTTGCACAACGTGCTTGTAAAGTTTGACTCCTTTAAGAGCTGCCCGGGTGACTGCGGTCATTTTCCCCTTTGATATAGGGGGCTTGACTTCGTACAGGCTTTGCAGCTGTAAAAAATACAAATCAATTGTAAATTAATATAAAGCGGATTTCTTCAGTAAATCTATATTGTTCCAAATTAGGGTCAAAGGTTACCTCTGCATTGAAGGAGTTGACCGCCTCCATTTCTGTCATTTTAAGGCCGAGGCCGTCTCCAACCTCGGTGGACGTAGAACAAATTCTTGATGCTCTCAAGTATATAATAGGGTGGAGTGGTGGAAACAAGCCGGTTTAATTAATTAACTTAGTAAACTCCAACCTCCAACCAATGGCTCTTGGCTCAATGGAATGGTTTACAATTTACAATGCAGTCAGCCCCATTTTGATGCCAGATAGATACGGATTTCGGCTCGTACTAGCATTCATCTATTTGTACTAGTATTATTATTGAATATTCGAATTATTCGATATCCTTTTACAATCCAAACACTGGATTTGTCCAACCGACGTGTCCAACTATCAACTATGAACCAGATCTCAAATTTTCTAGCGATAATTAAGTTGCGGGAGGTCTCGGACAGCGCCTCATCAGCTGGGAGGGAGAGAAAGGTCCAGAAACCCGTGAAATGTCCCACGGCACCCAGGAATCTCACTGACACAACCGAGTGTGTAAAAGTTACGATATGGTAATTCCCAAATCAACAGACACTCATAACTATTACACTACCCTATTCGCTATCAATCGCTATTACATATTGCATAACAAAACTTTACATCTTGAAATAAATATCCCTTGATATGACTCAATAATTATCGATTAAAATCTGCCGATCTCTAGCCCTTCATGGGCATTAACTACACACCACGATGATAAGATCAAAAGTCAACAAGTCGATATTGATGAACATTTAACATCTAAAATATCAAACTGACACGATTATCTATGTATGATAAGTTGGTTTTATTTTTTGGCTGGGAAACGGAAACTATAAATTAAGTAATGAAACCCCCCTACTAAAAAAAACAACGGTATGAACTGGCGAGTTTTAATGGAACAGTAGATTTATCTTGTTGCTCGGACATTATTATTAAAAATTATTTTAATTCACAATCTTTATCTTAAAGTCTAACTCTATCGGATTCCAATTTTTATTGCCAGTCTACTAGCTGAGTAAATGAATTTCGGGACTTTTTTCTATAGACTTTCTGTCCTGTCAGGTAGAGGCAGGAGAAGTTGCATTTACTCTTGTGTCTCTGAAGAGAAGTTGCTTTTTCCTCTCATCAAGCGTTTACTCCTTCACACCCTTTCCTTAAAAGATGACGCTGCATTGCCTCTCTACTAGTAGGATCTAGTATACTGCGTATGTATTCCGTTTTATTTTTTAATCTCATTAGAAATCACTATTTAACCCTCATGAACCCTGTCAGTTAGAACTGTTAGAAGTTAACTCAAACTTATCGGTAGTAGTAAAAATAATAGTAACAAGCTACGTAGTTTGATATACTTTTTTCAAAGTAGCTCAGATCATCTACGACCTTCAAAATCGTTTGCTAGTGTGGGCATTGGATTCGGACGAATGACACTAATTTCCCTGTAAATTCAGTAATATTTATGAATCCTTATGTCCTTATCAACATCTTCGACCTTTAAGCTTTAGGATGTAGTAAAATGATGCCGCAAGGCTAGCAATGCAATTACAAATGTCAATCAGAACCCCGTAATTTAGAAATATAAAGTGAATCCAAGTTCACGGTCCATCAACAACTTTCTATATGCAAATCGCACATTTACATTTTTGTCATATGTAGCAGGAAATAATGACGGATTGAGTGAGAAAGTTGTAGGATTTCTCAAATATGATTTATAATTTACGGATTCGAGTCATTCATAAAATCATAATATAATTAATAAAGAAGACGTGATACTGGGGATTGCGGAATTATATAAAATACTAGCTAATTAAGAGCAGAGTTCATTTTTATCTCTAACTGCATCAATGAAACAGAAATCTACAATGAGCCGGACTCCACTTCCATCACTTGGACTCATCTAATTTTAGGAATTGAAAATATTGAAATTGAAGTTATTGAAAGGCCTGTGCTAAAGCTTGCAGACTCTGCTCTTATTTAGAGGCTCGTATGGGCATGTACACCACTAGCATTCAATAGAATAGTTTTAAATTAAAGGTGAATTGGTTACTGCATGAGGAAAATTACTAATTATTGTATAAAGAAATGTTAGGTTTAATTAAACAAGTACGGAACACATTTAAATATAATATACAAACACTTCTCTACTTCAGTCTTGCTCACAAAATACTTGTCTTAATCATAAGGAGAAAGTTAAAATTAACTGGTTTATTCTGATTATACTCTCGTACCGATTGTTAATGGACAAATAATCTTATTGTTGAACGCTCTAAACACAACTTACAACTTAACAGTAACGACATCCTAATTTGAGACATTAACTAATACAAAAAGATTTGAGATATGGTGAAGTCAGGTGAAGAGTAAAAATAAAGGAGATCTAACTACCATAAACTACCATTCATACAAAACGATTGATCCAACTCCGAAAATGTCAACCAATTATGAATAATATGTGGATGTGATTATTATTAATAATAATACATACCTACGTTGAAAAATAATATAGTATATACCTGACTAGATGTTTCACAAATAGATTAACAACAGTTATTGCGGAGGTCAGGAAGAGGAGATATACATCTCAAGCACAAACCTGCATACTGACAACATAAAGAGCTCTACTATTTTTAAATAATACCTAACACCGAAGCTGATGATTGATTTTCATACTCTAGCATCTAGACAATTTTTTTTACTGATTTTTTTAAAGGTTTTTAAGGTGTAATCAAAACTGAATTTGCATTTAGAATTTCGAACAAAAACAGTTCAAAACTGTTCAAATCAACTAGAATTTGGTAATACGTGATTTCTATTCAAGATTTTGTCTACTACATAAATCGCCACTTGTCCGTGTTATTACACAATGAGCAGGGAAGATTGTCCTAAGCTTTTACATGCATCAAGTCTCAGGTGTACGCACTGATTTAGTTTCTAAACCTCAGGACGTCTAGTTTGATAAATTCTCATCTTTGGTTTTCCATCATCCTCCTCCTCTTCCTCATCCCCGGCTATGTGAACTACTATTGAAGGGTGTGACTCCTTTTCCGGCTTATGCAGCTCGTGGGCTTCACCTATGACACGAATTTCATTACATTACCAGACGTCCACTTCTTATTGGAAGCATCCTAATAATATTATGAGCAGATAAAAACGAAAATTGCTTTACCTGGACTAAGTTTAGCTATCGCTGAAATTAGGTCATAGTTCAAAGTCGGGTGGGATTCCGGCATAGGCTCCCAATCCACGGGAGGTGAAGGTGGAGGTGAGATTAAAAACTGCTTGTCCGGAGTAGGAGGATGCAGCAGTCCATCCTCTTTTGCTTTTTCGTTCTTCTTGAGCTAGAACAGATCAATAGATACAACAATATTAGTTAGTAATTGAAATTGTTGAAAATATTATTGCACGTTATCGAAATAAAACTTATTGTAGTACTTACAGGAGCCTGGCCGAAGTAACACTTCATAACGTTGTCCCCCAAAGTGCTCATATGCATTTTTATTCTTGCCTGTATGGCACTAGCAGCCGAAACATACGTAACTCTAACCCGTTTAAAACTTTTAAAGTAGTGAAATGCCGCATCCTCCCCATACAACTGAAACAGGCCTTCGAACCGCTTTCTTAATTGGTCGTCAGTAAAAAAATCCGGACTAAATCCAGTTATAATTAGATTTGTAGGAAAATCTTCATCATTAATCAATTCATCAACATTGAAGTCAATCCCGTCCCACTCTCCTCTCAAGATTTGCTGTTGAAGTCGTTCTCGAGCAGCGTTATTTGCATTGTTTTCATCGTCAACTGCTTCCAGACGGAGACCATCATCGGCGTTAACGTATATATCATCCTCATCCGTAGAATGAGAACGCCCTACTCCGTTTCTTTTATCTTCCATTGGCATATTTACACAAAGTATTTCGAAACAACTGCGAAATCGATATCCTATGGATTAAATGGAAAATTTCGAATACGCAGATGATTGAGGAATCAACAATAAAATTGTATCTATATCAACTCCACCACCTTTCACTTTATCTATTACCCACAGGAATATATCCTTACAATATTTTTCAATCAGAGTAGCAGAGCAACAATTAAATGTTTTAAATTACAATTATTAAAAGGAAAATTTCGGACTATTGAAGTCGAAACAGCAAACAGCTGAGCCCTGCCTGTTCAGTAGAAGTGTTCGTCGGAGTAAGAGAGTTAAAACACGATTCTTATTTTTCTTAAGCTGGAACCCCAAAATGTGTCACAAATGGAACAGGTATTGTAAGTGGGCATTTGAATCACTGTCAAGAGAATTAATTTAGACACTTATACAGACCAAGCTACTAGGCTACAACTTCCAAAAAATAGTATCACGTTTATCTATCTATAATATTTTTGGACACTACTTTGAGTGAGAATAACTGATACTTGGAAGTTGTTATGACAGGGTTACATGAGCATGCGGGGATTCCTCTCACTTCCCGAACTGAAACTATTGACGTCTGTTCAATCGGCGCAACCTCCAACCAATTTACGACATCTAATAACAGTCAACAGTGTAAAATTTCAGGAAAACTAACAACAACTAAAACAAGCTGAACATTGCCATTGCCCTGGCCTGTTTGTTAAAAGCATGTAGAGCTAATTCATAATCATAAGAGGTCCCATCATGAACAAATACACACTAAATTTACTAAATAACAAATATGGCATATGACAGTCATAAAATCATAATAGGTATAATTAGCTTCTTCTCAGATTTTAACTTATTTTCTTGTAACAATGATGTGATGAAAATCTTGCTTGACAAATAAATGCTAAATAGTTTATCTGAAAATCTACGGTTTCCTATGTTTCCATCCACATCTATTTCTGATGAAATTGATCATAACTATTCACTGTATACAATCAGCAGAAGGAGGTAAACGGTACACCTATAATTTAAAAAATCTGGATAAATTAAAACTGAATTTCGTCTGTAAATTAATTAACTTAAAAAATTCAATGAATTGTGCTTGTTAGTCAATATTTACCTCTAGCTGGGCTGAATTTAGTAATCAAGCTATTCAAGGCTTAAGATCACAGAACCGAAGCACTTGGCCCACATTAAACATCTATAAAATTCTCATGAAAAATGTTATTTCCTTTCAATAAAATATTCCCTTACTTATACAATATACCTATATAAATATTCCTGATCATTGCAAGACCACTTCATATATAATGCCAATGAAATCATGCAACTCGATCACACCGTCAAAACTACCGAGTACATATAAAAACGTCTAACTCAACTCTTTTTTAGTTTAGAATGTCGCATGCATGCATGTAATTTCTGAACCTTGATTGATTTGTAATTACCTAGAGGTAGAACATGTTACTAAGTAAGCCTTTGGATATTGGGGAAATGCTTCACATCACTACACTAAGTAATACATTTGACTTTTTTCTAACCATACTAACTTCGATTCCCTCACACTAAACTTAACAATTGCACCAAAGCTTCTGTATAAACGAATGTTATTTCAGGTCATGCGGCAATAGTCTGAAAACGAAATGATCATGCAGGTGTGACATTTTATTTTTTTAAGATCACAAACCAAGAAAAGTGCAGAAAAAATGCTCTGCATACTCTCACATTCAAATGAATTGCATAACAGGCACTAAACCTGATATCAAGCGGCGTGGTTTCGAGGTTGACCCCTAAAAAATTTAATTTTATGAAAGCTATCTATTTCTTGGTCGTTGGTTATATCCGTTATTGGGAATATTGATACAGACACAACAATATGATTTCTGTTCCCCCTTATTCGGCCCGATACCTGCGGCAGCAAGCTATACATTTTGGTTATGCATACCTATATCTTTCCGCAGAAATGTAAGAAATGTGACACTTTTTAACTGTCACATTTTTGGCAATTTAAGTGAGAAAAAACTGCACTTCCTACGGAACATTAAAACTAGCCTACAGGGTGTCATGTAACATATAAAAGCCCATTACAACCTACTGTTTATCATTCAGTTCCCAATCAAACTTTCAACTCAAAGCTACCTAAACAAGCCTGTCAATTAAAATCCAGACAACCATCACCATGTTCAAGCTTGTGAGTTTACAAATGATTATAGTAACATTATTACGGATTCTGAAAATAAATTGTTGTTTTCCAGATACTTCTTGCAGCTCTTTGTGCTATGGCCTATGCAAAGGGGGGTCACTATGGAAATTACGCTGTGGATTACGGATTCACAGCCGGAGGTTATGGTGGGCATGGTGGGCATGGTGGATACGGACACGGCCATGGTGGTGGACATGGGACCGCTTATGTTTCCGCTAGTCAAAATCCCCATCATTATCGCTTTGGAGTGAGTTTTTAGTTAATTTTATTTTAATGTATGTATTACATCACACTTCACAGAAGTCAGATGCTGAAGTAAATCAATAACTATTACCTATACAGGTCCAGGAGCACGGACATGGTGGACAAAGACATCACTGGCAAACCGCTGATACTGGCTATGGAGGACATGGACATGGCGGCTACGGTCACGGGCGATAAAAATCTATAATATCGCATCCCATTTTAATAATAAGCATTTCTATTCTAGAGAGTACAGTAGATACTGAGAATAATGAATCAGTAAACCAGTTTCTTTCAAAAATCAAATTATATATAGTTTTCAGAATAAATATAATTTCTTGAACAACTCACGTTTAACTGGTACTTCTGGAATTCAGGCAATATAGATTCAATGTTCCATTAATAATAGTATTGTCGCCATTGTCGGCTTGTGTGTGAGTGAGGTGGTTGGTAGTAGGTAATTACAGTAGAAGGATTCATGCAATGCGGCGCTGGACACAATTACTGAACTCTTCAACCACTGATCGACAGCTGAGGAGGTCATTCTTGTTTGAAGAGTAACATTGGGCAACTTTCGAACAGAGGGACGCACACGAATTCGGCTTCACCGGTGGGCATATCTGTTTCACCTTTTCAATTCTTTGAAAGAAAGACTCCACGTCTTCTAACACTGAGCTAATGTATTCCCCTTTCATGGATTCCAGTTGATTCATCCAGTGTATATCGTTTTGACGCAATTCCTCCTGCAAGTATAAACATGTTGATAAAAAAGCTAAGCTATGGTTTGATAAAATCGAAATACCTAAATACAAAATAATCAGAATTCAAATACCTCTTTCTCTTGCCGAACCTTCCAGGCACCAACAGTTTCGAGCATTGGTCGACCATCTAATCCAACTCCAAGTGCCCCCTTTTCAAAGGGTAGACCGTCATTTAACTCTCGAAGGGATTGCTTTGCTGAGTTAATCGCCTGCTCTAAACTTTTGATTTGTTCTGTTTTCTTCAGTGCCTCCGTCGGGATCCTCTCATTCACAAGCATTTCAACCCCAACAGAAGAAGTAGACGTAAATGAAGATTCCTCAAGCTTTTTGATCTTCTCCATAATCTCCATAGATTTAGCATGGATATTATTTTTTTCAGTTTTCTTCAGGATATCCTGCACTTCTCCAGTACCAACTTTACTCTTTGCAGACACCGCTGCTGATGTTAACGTTTGGGCTTGAATTCGCTCGTAGACCTCAGGAGTTACTTGGATCATTGTCGTTTCCTTGCTAATATTTGGGTTTGCGAATGTATGGGTTTTTCGAGCATTGTTACTTGCACCGTTACCCATATTAGATACAGACTTCCTTAATTTTGTCGCCTGGGTAGGGTAGCCGGGTCGGGTAGGAGTATGAGGTTTTCTTACAATGTTACTGCAGTCCACAGTCCACAGTCGGCAGTCTGCAAACAAATAAAACTGATCTAGAATTTAGAGAGAATGCGTAATTTAGTCCAATTTCTACAGATTTTTTTTCGAAGTACGAGAACTAAACTAAATGCTACAGTCTACATACAACCAATCTGCCAAAAAACGCGGACCTTGAAACTTTCAACAAGTGTCAAAATTATAAATGACGACATACACATAAAATCAAATTTGGCCTATGTGAACTATTACATACGAAACTTACGGGTTAATCGTCGATTCGTCGAATAAATTTTTTAATTAAACCTGTTACACTATGTAATATGTGTGTAGAAAGCTAAAATGCCAGCAATGTTCTATTCAAATTAATATTAATTAAATAAAAATAATCACAAAAAACAATTGATACTCACAAATATCAAATATGGCCGAAATGGTCAAGAACGCAGCATCGTTTTCGAGTTTTCCTCTCATATATGTTCCTTTCACGCGGCGCACTCGGTGTCCAATAACTCTCGGCTTTTGTAGCTTTGTATTACATGGAACGTTTCTCCCATTGCCCCGCACAATATTCGTGGTACTCTGTATGGACTTTTTTACAACAATTTTCGACTATGCTAAGCAGCGGCGTACGTTACATTTATGATAATAATGATCTAAAACTTATAATACAATTAAATTATCTTTTAGCTGAGTTTAAGCTGTAAATGAGTTTGATTTTTGTTGAATAAGTTTACGGTTGCTGAAAAAGTTTCAATCGCATTGGAAGAGGCGAACCTTATGAATTTCTTGTTACCCCCATCGTCTACACGTTCAAAGAAGGACGGGAAAAATCTTGTTGGTTCTTGGTTGCCTGTATTATCCTGTGTTGGCGAGAAAGGGTTTTTGTCCATCTACTTTCATTTATTCAATATTCATCGACAATCGACGAGCAGTTAAAAGTAGAAAGTAGTGTGACATTTTCGGAATTCGGAAGTCTGGTCCACCCTCTCTAACCCTTGTTGGGACAAGATGACTTAATACAAGTAATTTCATTTTGTCAGCTAGGTCAGGTCAATGCGGGTCAGCGGACGTGTGTAGATTTCGGTCTGTCTGGTAGGTAAGTAACTAGCAACTACATATCCTATATCAAAAACATACTTAGTCTCCAGCTTGCAATTTAAATTGAACGTCGATGTAAGTCCGTGAAAAGTATTACAGTAAATATGTGTTGTGTTTGACGTAAGTATATAATTTAATTTAATTTTAATGGCATCAATGCATGGTTTGACATAACACATAACAATGTATGTGTGAGTGGGCTGAATACTGCTGATTAGTGCTGATGTGGTATAGTGTGTATTGTATTCTAAATTATATGTTTCTGATAGTTTTTTATTTCTATTTTCTTTGATGTGTACAATTTAGAAAACCACAGATTACCTATTCATAATTGGGGACTTGTTTTCGAAGATAACTACTCAGTGGATTTAAATTACTACGGACTACGGAGATTACAGATTATGGAGCCATTGGAGCCTGCCGCGACAGAACATACTTCTTCCTCCAGCAGTCAAGAATCATCCCTACAATCCAATGAAATAGACAGTGCGGAAAAAGATAGGCGCTGTTTAGATTCAACAATCTCGGAACTTTCAAAGTCTGAATCCGAACAGAAGGAGAAGGAAAATAAATCGAATGAGCCTACCCTGCCTACCACAGGAACTTCAAAAGGTAATGCAAACTGGTTTTATCGGTTCCAGACGCCAGACTGTAGGATATAGTTATTTTTATGTTGTAATATCTTTTATAATTTAGTAGAATTCGGTTTTAATAAAACAAGGTTAACTTCCATCTCAGGTTTTACCGATGGGCAGATTGGCGAGCCCCCGAAAAAGAAACTAAAATATGACTCAGACTCCTCCTGGTTTGATAGTTCGTCTGAAAATGGATCTAAATTCTTAGATGAGTTCGATAGCGATGAATATGCATTTTCGATCGAGGACGATAATGCAGAATTAACTAATCGCTTGAAAATGGCGGAGAGACGAGTGCGAGAACTGGAGAAAGCGTTAACACAACGGAATCCCGTAGTCGAAATAGCCAATATTCGATTTGAGAACCCTCAGCATACCCGAACCGTTTTAGGACTTCCTGTACTTGAGTTAGCTCGAGTTCCAGCGGAGTCGTTGAATCCTAGAAATCCGGGTGATGAAGAGTTACAGTTTGAGGAAGATGCGATGTTCGATAATGAACTAGAACTGGCTTCCGTGTTAGAAACAGATGAAAATCCTATTGAAAATGAGGACTCCAGTTCTTCACCCGAAGACCCTGATATTGTAAGTACGCTACAATTTGAACCATTGACTTCTTTGTATTGTGACGCAGAAAAAGCCGAGTTTTCAAGTTTCAACTTGATGTTTTTAATACAGGATGGTTTAGGTCTTCCAGGCCAACGCACATCCGAAACTCATAACACGAAGGACCCAATGGATCAAGATTTTGCAGATGGAGAATATGAACTATCAGAACAATGTAGTAGTGAGTTTGACTATGAATACGATGAAACGAAAATAAGCTCTAGTCGTAAACGTAAATTGGATTCCTCGGATTCTGAACACTCTGAACGTGATGAATGGCTCTGTATTAAGTGCAAGGCGAAGTCTCTCCCTCACTTCAGTTATTGTCTGCACTGCTTTAGGGTAAGTTAGATTAGATCCTTGATAATCTATTTAAGTCAACCAGTTCCCAGAATAGTTAATGAGAGTGAATTGATTTGTTTTAGATTCGAAGAAATTGGCTGCCCGAGCGACCCAAATCACGAAGGTTGAAAATGAGAAAACATCAGCTTAGTCTGGAGTCTACGCAGTACGATGTAAAAACAGAATCGGAAGATCATGTTGATGAACCAGACCAATTCCAACTAGCACCGTCTAAATTTGCAGTAAATTTAAATCAAGCTTTTCTAGTCGATGAAAATAACCCTCCACTTAATCGGTTGGACCCTAGTAGTCTTCCTGGAAGCATTACGTTAGACCTGCTTACTCCGCCACCAAGTAACCCGAATTCACAGGATTTACCGGTTGAACTGCCTACCATCAATCCAAACAAAGTTACCACTACCAGTATGAAAGATAAGAACAGTTTGTCGGATACAGCTTATGTGAGCAAATCTTTAGAAAAAATCTCTAGCAATAATATTTGCACTCTATGTTACTCCAGGGAAAAAAATGCAGCATTCGTGCACAACAAAATCGCTCACCATTTTGCTTGTTATTCATGTGCCGATAAGCTTCTCAAGACAAACGGAAAATGTCCCATTTGTAGACGAAGGGTTCTCCGAGTCGTTAAGATAGTATCGGTGTGATTATTTCTGAAAGTTCATACTATACCTGTTTTTTGGTTTTAAAGTTGAAGGAGTGAGATAATCATAGTTTTAGTGCATAGTGGTGCTACTTGCTACTTACTATATTATTGTTAAAGATTAATATAGGTATTCTATATTGTCATGAAAGGAGCAAGAGTAAATGAGAATCAAAAGTTTACACTGGGGTTATAAAAATAAAGAATTTATTATAAAAGACTGTATACTGTTATTACTGTGACAATAATTCATCTGAAATAGTTCGGATGATGACGACAAATTATAAGTTATCATAACATAACTGTTTAGGGATGGATTTTATCTCGCCATCATACGATATAATTAATTATGGAATAATTTAATGGAGCATACTGAGTTAAGAAGATCCTGGAGATCTCTAAAATTGCAATAGAATATCAAAATAAAAATAATCGCATTAAGTCTCGAACTTAGCTCACTCTATAAAAAAACTAGGGTAACGACTAATTAAACTGTACCTAGTTCTAAAGTTTTCATTAGTTTATCCTTATCCAGCTTAAAGTTCTGCCACGACGGAGCAAACCTTAGATTATCTGCCATTGACAGTTTCGGTGGCTTGGATTGAATTGTCTGTAGCTTTTTTTTATTTCCAGTCCTTAAAGGCATGCCTGTAGCAGAAGTTTCAGTCATATCCGATGAACCATTATTCTCAGGAACATCAGCAAAAAGACGTTTTTTACTCTTAACACCTTTTGGAGTTTTTTTCCCTAGGGGATTGTCTTTCAGTTGCTGAACTTGATTACCATCCACGGAGTTAATGTCATGTCTGGAGTCATTGGGATTTGGTAATCCACGTTGTAAACTAGTCATAATGTCTTGTCCTGGTGAACCACCGGGGTATAAAAATTGCATTGTAGCTGAATAACTGGATGATCCTGTTTGAGGACTGGTCCCAAAATTCTGTAGAGGTAATTGTAAAAAATTTTCCTCTTCTTCTTTGTCAGAATCAAACCACCTGCTACGGAAACACTCGATTTTGTTCCGTCCTTCCAACTTATCCACTACCCAAAGTTTCAGCCGTCTGAAAATTATTTCAAATTTATACAGCATGAACAGAATTACTTTTGAATTGCTTCTGAAAATCGTATGAATGCTAGTGATAAGATTGTTTACTTGATATAAGGATAAATTGTAAAAAAGTTGGTTATTGCTTGTCCGTTTTTAGCAATGGACGGATTTGTGTCTTTCTTGTGCTCTGGAAGCTCTTCAATGTTGAACCAACAAATACTTTTGATTTCATACTGAGTTTGTGGATAAAATGGAAAATTTGAATCAACACCACGGACTAGATACAATCTGTCATTTCTCTCCCTTGTTTTACTTTCAATATAGTGATTTGGGTTGATCAATGGCCGCATGTCATAGCCAGTTTCTTCAAATACCTAAATTGAATGCCGGTTGATATTATTGTTTTCACTTACGTTAATTAATTAATTCGTTAAAAAACAAACGGCGTCGGTTTGTTGATTATTACCTCACGGATAGCACATTCCACAGGGTCTTCTACCTCATTAACTTTGCCTTTCGGAAATCCCCATTGATTACGAAATCCTTGAACGAGTAGTACTTTACTCATCTGTTTATCCATCAATATAGCTCCAAAAGTTGGTACCCTGATTCGGTATGCACGGAATTCTGACAAGAACCGGTCAACTTGGGGAAAAAACTTGCGAAGATGAGGAGTTTTCTAATGAATTAAAAGAAAGCTAAAATTAGAACTTTTAGGTTCTATTCATTAATGTAACAATGCGATGCCAGTTTTAGTATACCTCAAACATAATATAGGCAAACTGGCTAAACGGTATATGACCCAATTGAGAGACATCAGGATCTCCATCTTCTCCACAATAATGATCGATGAAGAACCAATGAGCCAATTCGATTTGAAACAAAGCTCTTACTGGGTCGAACTTTTCCTCGTCTGGGATATTAGCTACAAATCGACTGTAAAATAATTGAGGGTAAGCATTTTTAGTTTAGTTTCATTCATTCAGTTTAGAATCATTGTTCAGTACACTTGTGACCTTGAAGGTATACAATATAATGTAGATACTCAAACTAAACTTCAGGAAAGCTTTATTACAAAAGCGTACTACCCGTAACCGTACCCGTGCACCATGCCAGTAAACGGACTCTTAAAGATGGTATTTTTATCGATTCAGATATGAGTAAAAACGGATTCGGACTACTTTTTCAGTATACTGAACGTGACCAACGACCCAAATCGAGGGTCTTTTATACTTACCACATAATATCTTGAATAATACGGTCAGGAATATGAAACTTAATGACAGGGGTTGACATTTTATCGAGCAATAGCAGCGGGGGAGTCTGCATAAGATGAACCAAGTGCCGCTGATCACGACGACGCTGTTGGCTATCCAGAATTGAAAGATTTGAATAGGGTGCAGCTCCCATCAATCCCCCCAACTTTAGATTGAAGTCCATCGTTCTGATTTTAATGAAATTGGTCCGAAATTGAAATAAAACTCTTGTCAATAATGTCAATCAATAATATTAATACCAATTCGAAACAAAAATAAATTTTATCTATCAGATCAGCGTCTGATTCTATTCTACCATTAACTTTTGACTTTAGTTTGTGCTTTGATTGATTTTTTGCTCAATTCTCTCAAACAGGATCAGCTGAACTTACCGGCACCCGACAAGCAACGCCCGACAGCTACGTGTAGCCTCTCAGATATAGCAAAGGGGCTTTAAGTAAATTATTATATAACCCTTGAAATTAAGCATTTTAAGGCTTTCAACGTTTCGCAAACGCTTTGATTGACCCTTAACCCAATCAGGAACTGATCCTGAATGTGATTTCTATGCAATGTAAATTGACATAACTAAGCTCGCGTCGATGACTGAAAATATAGTAACTAATTCAGAGCCATTATTTTAACCAAGTTTAAGAAAAATAATTATTAATTATCAAAATGCAAGAAGACCAAGCACATGCTGGATTTGTCGATTGTAATGTATATAATATAAAATATTGTTTAGCGCTGAAATGCATTGTCGAATATAAGCCGTCTGTTTATTTGAAGGGTTAATAAATAACCATGGCTGTCCGGTCGGGTTACTGCCCTGTAAGCCTGTAAGATTAAGATTAATAAGGGCTGTCGGGTTATGGTATCTATGGTCCTGGAAGGTTAAATAAGGGCTGTCGTGTAAATTGAAGGTTTAATATGGGCTTTCGGTTCATTGGAAGGGTTAATACGGGATATCAGTTGATTGAAAGCGTTAATATTGACAGACAGGCTCAGGCCGCGACCGACTGTCGGGTAACTTCAGGGAACCCTTGGTTTACAATGTAGAGTTAAATCCTGGTGTGGTTTTGTCTGACCAACGGGGGAACTTTTTAAACATTCCGGTTTGTGCATGCGAATGGAAATACGAAGTTATTTAATGTTGAAAATTTTGAAATGTTATTGTTGATGGAAATTTAATGTTCAATTCATCAAATTAAGTTTTAAAAACGTTTTCATCCCCTTTCTTATTTACAGATTAGAATAGACGATGAACTATCTTGAGGAGCAAGAAAGTGAGCTAGAGGCTCTGGAGGCCATTTATCCTGTCGAGTTCAGTTGTGAGTTTAAATACAATGAAAAAGCTGTGTTAGTTAAAATTATGTGATATTAATGATTATTTTGGTATTTTTGTGATAGTACTGTCGGATGATCCCTCCTCTTTCACAATATCTGTTCAATCAGAAAACTACAATGAAGGAGAAGGGCTCTGTTGTACATTAAAGTTCACCTTCACTTGTAAGTATCCTGAAGAGGTGCCTGAGATAGAAATCCTTGAAAATGAGGAACGAAAAGAGCCTGTAACTAATTTAGAGGACATAGATATTGTAGATTTAAATAAACTCCTTGTTCAGCAGGTACGTTATATATTTAAAAAAACTAAATCAGATCAGGATTTGGTACTTAACGCCACTTAACGGGATATTTTCACAGAAATATTGTGATTTATCATTGTTTGAAGGCTAATGAAAGTACCGGTATGGCCATGATATTCACGTTAGTTTCTGCAGCAATAGAATGGCTAAATAACCGATGGGATGGAATGATAAAAGCAAAAGACGATGAAGAAGAAAGGAAAAGAATAGCAGAAGAGGAAGCAGAGCATGTAAGATAATTATTTGGTTTCGTTAATGGTCTTTTTGGTGTGAGTTGGAATTAGCAGATTTTATAATCAAATGCTTTTTTCAGCAACGGTTTGAGGGAACACGAGTAACAGTGCAGGCATTCATTGCTTGGAAGTCAGCATTCGACGAAGAGCTAGCGGTCAAGAGGAAAAAGGAACAAGCGATTAAAAAAGAAAAGGAACCAGAAACTACAAGACTTACTGGCAGAGAATTATTCATGCAGGATAAATCCCTTATTGAATCGGACCTCAAGTTCCTTGAAGAAGGTATGGAAATAATGCCTGTTATCAATGCAATTTGTATTTTGAAACCTTTGCAACTCAGGGCCGGGGTTTAAAATCATTCACATGCTTCGAAGCTTTAAGCTATTTTTTGGGGAAGTGTGAACAATGCTCATTTTGTGATTTTGAAACGTCTTGCCAATTAGGATGTAGTAGGATCATGTAGCCCGTTCGTTGGGGACTATATGATTACCGTTGCCTGTCTGTCTGTAGACCTGATAACTAGGTTGTCCTAGGATTCTGAAATTTTGTACACATCCTCTCTGGCCCAAATCTAGAATTTAGAAGTTCGCAGATGGGCCATATCGGTCACAAGATTGACCCATGGGGGTCATATATGACTGCGAGGTATCTTGTAACATGGGTTTACCCGTTTACCCTTAGGGGTCAAATTAATATGGTTTTATACAAATAAAAACTAACGGGTCTTTTGTAAGTCTTTGGTAGGTTAGATATGTTAATCCGATTTTTTTTAAACAAAACTTTTCAATTCTAATTAGTTTGAGTTTCACTAACTTTTTTAACAGAAATAACTTGCTTTGAAAAAAGCTTTGGTTGCCATTGCAAAATGAATGGACGTCAGACCCTGAGACCTGTATGTTGATTATGTATTTGTTAAATTGTTTTGTAGGGGATGATACTGGACCAATCGACGAAAGTTTGTTTGAAGATATGGAAGATCTTGATATTGCTGGTTCCGAGAACGACGATTAGCTTGAAAAGGAACAAGTCTGATAATCTGTTATGCCGGTTAGCCAACACAGCAAATCTGACTCGTTGTGTATATAACTCCAATCATTCTGCTATTGTATCGTGGTTTTATGTCATCTTTTTGAATATCTTGTAATTGTTTATGCTCATGCGGAATATGAAGTACTTGTATTTCAAATAAAAAAGCAAATTCAAATTACAAGTTCATTCCAGCTGGTTAATTAACCGCCTATCTCTCTTCTCTCATAGATAGGACTTTGGGGGGGGGGGGCATGTAGACATACGTATATTATTAAAAATGTTAACTGCTCACATGAGAACAGTATCCTGAAGGTCCAGGTATTCAGTCCTGTGAAGGAAATACTATCTAGTATCAATAGGATAATTCATATCTTCCCTACAAGTTCCTGGCTTTCACAGATCCTGTTTATCTATCTACCTGTTCATGAGTCCTGTACAGCACGAAGAGTGACATTCTTCCCTGCGGAAAAGAATGCAGGATTGAGACCCAATAGGGAAGCACAATGTGTGCGGGTAAGACTCTAAAAAGTATCGATCCCCCGATTTGGAACCTTACTTCTAGCACTTTCTCGGAGGGAAAGCCCAGGCGACCGAGGAGTTCTGAGGGAGACCCGAATGCTCGAATGCCTGGTGGATTTCAGCTACAGCCACCCCCGCTGATACCTCTGTAGCAATAGTCCGCAGTCCAAATGGTAGACTTACGGGTTATCCCCGAAGAATCTCTCTCTTATGGGTAGGTAGAAGAGAGTAGGAAAGGTACTAGGTAGGCGGGTATTGATATATACCATATCTTCACTTTCCCCGTTGTCAAATCTCCCTTAGATACTTTCCTTTCTTTAAATAGTAAGAACTAGGAGGTCTTCCTTCTAGCCTTGTCGTACCACAACGTTTAGGTAGTACTCAAGGGGGTATGGGTATGAGGACACGCGAGATTTTGAAGACTCTACTATACAAACTATCGTGTGTTCCTATTAAGAATATCAATATATAGATGTAGAGAATCCCAATTCTTATCCTTATATTATCATAAACTGTTAGACATGTACCAAAGAAGAGGACCACCACCGTCAGAACAGAGATAGGGGGAACTTTCACTCTCCCTCTTTACTTAACTTTTCCTTCGAACTTCTTTTTACGATCTGCTCCCCCCTTCTTCCTTCCTAGGACATATCCAATCTAAATCCTCGACTGGATTTACTTTACAACGATCAACACTGGAGGAAGCGTTGTGAGCATCTCGGCATCTCCGATCCACTGCCACCACCACTACTTGGAGAAAAGTGGAATTTCTTCCAAGTTTAACAATATAGGATATAATATATAAGAAGAGGGGATTTTTACTTATTTCAACCAGAATCCTGGGATCCTTGGAACTTGGAGCAAGTCTTTGGAAGTTGGAAACACGTCCGACGCATGTGGATCTCTCGTACATGGAGAGCACACCAGACACGGATTCTTCTTATCTTTACCCTATGCGAGTGAAATCCTTCGGAGAACTCAGTAGTCCTCGTTAAACTTGACCCTACGGATCTCTTTCTCTCTCTCTCTATCACTCTTTTCTCAATCTAAGAGGAAAGCACTTTCGCCTAAGCTCTGCGTTTTCTTCGTGAGCTAGGCTGTTCTATAAACATTTAGCTAATTCTATTGTTTTTTTCTGGAGTAGATACGCATAGAACATCTGACTAATAAGAGTGGAACTAGTGGAAGTGAGCTAAGACGTTTTAACTTATTTATTTAACGAGAAATTATTGATATGACACTGGAGATTGGGAAGTTGGTAGTGCCAGCATGTGTAGAGGGTAGTGAGGACATTTTTGTAAAGACAAGGGAGAATTAAAAGAGTCTAAAACTGATTTCTAGAGAAGAGTGAAAAGTTTTAAGTCGGACTTTCTACTTTGGGGTGTAGAGACAAGTTGGAGGGAAATCAACGTGTTTGCGTTCGTTTGTTCCAATTCGATTTTTTTTGTAGAAGAAATTGGACGGAAGAGTCGGTAGCAGCCCTTGCTTTCCCTTTAAGGATGTTCATGCAGGTAAGGAGTTTTCTACATGGTTTTTCCGTTTCTTTGCTTGAAATCCTGGTTTATGGTTGAGACTTTGAAATGGTCGAAAAGCCAGAGGCGGTATAAAAATATTTGGTTTTAGTTGCGTATTGCGTATGAGATTTAGCACGTAGTTAAGTACAGTAGTAACAAATCGGATCCCTTCTCGAAGATCCAGTAAATGAGACTAGGTGCACTTACATATGATTTTATGATTACATATCTATGATTTTGTTTAAATGTTTGTTGTTATTTAAAGTTGAATAGCTCATTCGGTCAGCCATACATGACCCATACTAAGGAGGGTAGATATACAGCTAAGGTCCTGTCGAAAATATCTACCCTTCACCTTCTAAAAGGTCAACTCATTTTAAGGAAATGGGGCGCTGCGGAAGGTTATTGGGGTTGGTAGTAGTTTAAAGGTACGGGAGTGTACGGTTTAACGGTAGTGGAGAATGTGGACGATGGGAGATCATTAGACAGTACCCTGTCTCACTCCTCTCATAGAAGGAGACGGGGTACAGTCTAGGAGATCATAGGACTCGAAAGTGGAATTGGAGATAACTTAAGTAGAAGGGCGCAGTGGGACTGAAAAAGTTTAATGGGGGACAGCGGGATTTGTAGTAGTGGGGGACTACGTTTGATTTGAAGCGTTATTTGGTTTGTCAATATTTTCTTTGATAAAATTAGTTCTAATGCCCGTGTTAAAAAAATAAGATTTTATAAGCCCGAGTTGGTCTTACGATTTACTCGTCTAAAATATGTTTAAAATGTTTCTTTAAATGATTTTTTCAAAGAGTAGAAAATATTTAGTTTCAGAGCACAGCTTCTATAGATGTCTAGCTTGTTGAAAAAATGGTTTCTATGCATCATTTTTCTTCAGATTTTTTCACAATTGTTCCAGCCCTAATCTCAAGAAAGTTTGCCATTCAAGCTTTGAAAATTCGATGAAACTTGTGGTATTAATTTTATCCGTTAATGTACATTTCTCTACGACAGGATAACGTTCACAAAGGACTCTTGAGTTCAAAAGTAGAGTTCAAGGATCAAAAGCTAATTTAAGAGTTCTTTGGTATACAAAACCTGAAAATCAGTGGAACCATTGTGAGGGATACTTTAAAAAATACTCTTATAACTATAATACAAGCTTTTTGAGTAAGAAAGCGACGGAAATACTTTCACGACGGCTTTCACTTGAGAAAGGAGGAAATCAAAAATAAATCCAGTCGCTTTATTGCTTCAGTGGAGGTACGGAAAGAATATGGGAGAAATGCCATTCCGATTTTTGTATTCAGACTTTGAACTTTTCCCGTGGGGCTACCATGTAATAAGTTGACATTGAAAGTTAACCTTTCTACCACATTGTATTGTGCAGGGCTAGCTACATCATGCAGCTACATGTAATCTCCAGGGTATTTAAAACCTTTCATGTCAATACTATGTTACTATTTACTATGTAGACAGAATCAGTAGGGATCCGATTGGCGTGTCATCCGATATCTCCATCTGGTTCTCCTTCTAACTAGATTGAGGGCAGAATATATATCATTGTCATACATTGGGATTCAA
This sequence comes from Agrenia bidenticulata, assembly GCA_034694785.1. NCBI lineage: Eukaryota > Metazoa > Arthropoda > Collembola > Entomobryomorpha > Isotomidae > Agrenia > Agrenia bidenticulata. The sequence goes on from JAQFYM010000296.1 coordinate 41,666, forward strand.
ATGTCACCAAGAAGGGACTTTGTGACTTACTGATATACGAAATGAAAAAATCCCCACTAACATTGGACATGACAAGTGTATCTGTCTCTTTATTTTCAGGAGCAAGAGGAGGAACAAAACAAGAGACAAGGGTCAGGTCCAGGTGTCATCCACACGGATACCAATCTTGGAAATAGGATTGAGCTCTTGCTGACATTTTAAATTTGAATCAATATTGTAATCTCCAGCCCCTCTTCCTACTCAAACTACTCAAGAGACAATATCAGTGTCAATAGCATCTCGACATTCCGGAGGAAGGAGAACTGCTTGAATCGATTTGAATTCTCTAAAGTCATTTGAGTCCTTAAATAAAAGAATCCTGAAATATCCCAAAATCTCTAAGATAGAAAATGCATATCCATTTCGAGAAGTCGATCAACGCCAAGGCGGACTGCACTATATTGTCCTTGTCATGGATGGGCAAAGTGCCAGATGAGTTACCAGAGGTAAGTTTATAAGTCTCTTAATTAATAATGGATAATGTTGGCTTAAGAGAGAGGTTTAATCATTCTGCTGTCGTCTAAGGACGGCTTTCCTTCAAAACCCCAAGTAGGTACCCATGCCCATATATATGCAGAATAAGATTGTGGGCTGATTGATAAAGAAAGGGAAAGATTTACTATGCAGAAGGGAACTAGATCCCAGGGAGAGATATGGAAAGGGCAATTCATCATCAGAGAGAAATCCCCAAGGGATAATCGACTCTATATCTCGTTTTATTTCCTATGAATCACTAATTCATGACATGCTAAAAAGGGTTCATTATAAGTACGAAAGTGCCCGCAGTTTTGGCAGCATACTTCCCTATGAATTATAAAGCTTGCGCTACATTCTACATTATGGTTTAAAGGGGACCAAACTTATTGTAATTGATCCTTCCCCATGAAGACAAATTGGATGGGATTTAACGTGCTTGTAGCTTACACTCACAATCCCTGTCTATCTCATTGCTTCTTAATCACAATCACCGGTTAAGTTTACAAACTATGGGCTTCGGCTTAGGGTGAATCTAATTTTAATGAAATGCAATATATCTCCGTTACCTCCTCAGGAGTATTAGAGGCGAGCGTGATTAGGCTTCTCGAGTTCTTGAGTCTTGAGCGAGGTCTTGAGTCTCGTCTTACATCTAATTAACTTGGGGTAGGGTGGATGGCGGCTATAGTCAGAGCTCTATTTACTAACGCTTGTGGAAGGCCTAATATTTTTTTGGATTAGTATAGGTTCTGTAAACAAGGGTGTCGAATACAGGGAGTCCAACGGGTCGTGTTAGGGCAAGTGGGATTAGAAAACTGGTTGTAGCGCTGTGGGGCGCTTGGAGAAAGGTTATTCAATTAATAAAGCTGGAAATCGATCGATGCAGCCTAGTGATCTTGAAAAACAGAATATTCAGTCATCAGTGGAATAATTTCCTTTGTCCATAATTGTTAGGATATGAAAAATATTCGACTGGTATCGGCGCCTAAAGCAATGTGGAAAGATAGTCAGTGATCGTAAAATGAACGGGCCAAAAAGGGAGTTACTGTAAAATAAATTGGCTTCACGTATTTCCCACTACAGTACATGCTACGATTGGACAATCCGGACGGTTTCAAGACATCACACTTCACAGTATTACGACATGTTACATGGTTCATGGTCATAATTATGGCCGGTAAAGTAGTCGAGGACACAGTATATAATATCTACAAGTACGTGGTTTGTCCTATTCATTGCGGTAGGGCACGTCAGAGCCTTGTGGGTTTTGTTGGATGGTCTGTTTTATACAAGTGTGAAGTGGCCTGACAATTGACAAATAATTTGCGATAATATACCGGGTATTTGTCTCAAGGAAACGCTGATGTTGATGTTGGCGTGGTTGTATTGGTCGGTGGGGTAGTCGGGTGTAAATTAAATTAGCAGTGGCGGTTATGGAAATTATATAGTCGTAGTCTTTTTATAATAATGGTAAACTTCTGTAATTTTTTTCGACAGCGTGACTACGTTGAAACTAGTTAACTATTTTCTATCTGGTTACAAACACGCGGTTACAGCTGCGTACAAATCAAATGTGGCTACATATTTGGTTACTTTACATTCATGTGATTGATTTATTTGCTAGTTTATATGCATTCAATACATTGAAAACCTAATTAGAAATATCTGACATTAGTTTGGTTTGCATTGAGTATTTTGAGGGTTTCATGACCATTACTGATCAATTTGCTGCGAAGGCCTATATAGCAGCCTATTGCAGTCGTAATGACTATTATTTGAGATCGCAGAAAATTTTGAATTTACTATTTCGGATTCTGAAAACTATTTGGCAAGAACAGACGATTTCGAAGCCTTTCTCTTCTTTGAACTTGAAACTGCACTCGCCTTCTTCTTAGAGGGTGGAGGCTTCTTCGATATTCTCTTCAATCTTGGAAGCTGCAGCTGAAGCCTTCTTTGATGACCTCTTCTTAGAAGCCGCAACTGAAGCCTTCCTCTTCTTTGAAGCTGCACCTGCCTTCGTCTTAGAGGGTGAAGATTTCTTCGACCTCTTTTTGGAAGCTGAACTCTTTTTTGATCGCCTCTTCTTGGAAGCTGCAGCTGAAGCTGAACTCTTCTTTGATCGCCTCTTCTTGTGGGTTACAGAATCCGGTTTTTTCTTCTTTTGGACTGGGGATCTCTGAGTGAAAATATTTTTTTCCAGAATCCTGAGTATATATGATTGATTTGAATGAATTTGTTTTACCTTTCTCGCTTTTTTGTTGAATTCGTCGGTGGCTGCAGACAGTGCTGGGGCTGCGTCATCCGCATCAGCAGGCTTTCCCTCTGCTAAGCGCCTTTTGGTTGTTTGATTGTTTGTCTTGTCACTCCTACAAAGTAGTGGTCAAATATTTATTTATTTATAATTCGGTTTCCTAAATGTGAAGCAAAAGGTAATTTAGATTAATATGGACTTACGTTGATCCGACCGTAGTTCGGTTTTCTCATTTTCGCTTTTCATCTTGATTCTTCTGTCAGGGGTTGGGACTAATTTCCGTGAAAATACTACGATCTCTGCTAATTGTGGGGAAATAAACGTGTATGGTTATGGAATTCACTTAGTTAGAGGAGAAAAAAGGTAAATATGGAAATGTCAAGATGGAAATTGTCAAAGCTGAGGTCAAATAGAAAAGCTTCCAATGAGTAAAATCGTAAAACGACCAACAAATTTCGTGTCATGTCAAAAAGTTTTCATTGTCCGTACCCGAAACCGGAAATTGGTTACCCTGCAGGGGGATTTGGAAAAAAAAATCTGAGCATTTGAGAAAATCTTATTTGATTTGATTTCCATTTGACAGTCTTCTATCAGTCACACTACAATGCATTATTGTAGTGTACGAGTAAGAAAATAATTTGATATAATTGATTTAACATCAACACAGGTAATTGCTATTGAAGTTACGTATATGTTTGTTGTTGAATATGAACAATGAAATTGGGAATTGGGAAATAAAATCAAACTAATGAGATTGTCTTAATCATATTTAGTGAATGGATGGTTATTTACGTTATATTGTACATTATTAAGACGGTTCTGACAAATTCACTGAATATCATATTTTAGTATTTTATCTCTGATCATCATCTCAACAGCTACAATAAATTTAAAGGGCATTACTTGATGCACATTAATTATTCTTATTAAATTAGTACATTAAGAACATCCGGCATGTCATATTCTTGTAACCTTTGAGTGAAAAGTATTTCAATTTCAATACTGAAAGTCGAAATGTAATTTATAAGTATCGTCTTGGGCCTCAGCCATTCTAGCTCTTGATTCCACCATCATTCAGCAATCTGCGATCCATCCTTACTCTCTGAACCGTGACATGACCCGTTGGCCGGAAACCAACCATTATTCCCGAGTGGACAGGGGAATACTTGATTTAAATTCTGAATTTATGTTTGTAAGCCTAGCTGAAGGATATGCAATGGCATTGACTCAGGATGATATAATGCCCGTAGGGAGAAAGTCTAGAGAGAAAGTTGCCTGTGGACAATTCAACTTATTTTGTCGGACAGGAGAAGAGTTTTGTTAGTGTTGCGTAAGCGTGTTCGTCCCTAGTGGTACTCTCTCCGAGGAAAAACAGAAGGATAGTGAGGTTGAGGAGAGACTTGAGGGCGAGACTTTGTCGAATGTTCAAGTAGCAATGGTTGGTTAGCTGAATTCAACTGAATTTTCAGATTGTTAGTTTGGCAGGCCTCTTTCTGACTTGTGAAGCATGCTGGGCGTACAAATAATATTTACTTTATCAAATGACATTCATGGAGTTCTTTTGGATCTTATAAAGTGCTTGACTGTAGAGATACTGAGGATCAAGTTTGATAGTATTTGTACAGAAGATACCTTCCACTTTAGGATCCCTAGTTGGGGACCTGACGTTTTTTCCTATGTACTGCATTGGCTTGTGTGACATTTGGTTTCGAACCCTCGGGGTCACCGGATCGTTTATTGCAGAGCATTTGTGTATCTTGAGGAAGGTTTATTATGCAATCTATGTATATGTAGCTGTGTAGATTCAGCCCATGTATCTACTTTACTATATTTTCAACCTTAAACCGTGCAGTGGTACTAGAGAGGTAACAAACGACCAGTTTTAATATCCTACTTGCTAAAGTCGTAAGAGCACTAGTTCCTAGAATTAATTCCTTCTGATATCTACCTGAAATTCATAAGCTGTAATGAACAAGGCAACTCTCACATTTGTTTATCTTGGCTTGTCTATAGATAATAAAAATTAAATACATTGTAAAAGCTTATTTGCTCCATTTCACAAGGTGTGGCTTAAATTCTTTTATAAGTTCTTCTTAAGCCATCTTCCAAGTATCAAAAGATGCTATGGATGTCGGAATAAGATTATAACTTGCTGGAGGGGAAGCTTTATTTCTTCAGGCTCTAAAAATGGGCACTAATAAATATTAATAAATATCCTCCTTAAGCCCATGTTCCTATCCGGCTTTCATTCTCCTCACTCCCACTATTTCTATTGCTTTGAAGAGAAAAACATAGGGAAGAAATAAAATCCTTGAACTTTGACCTTAGCTCAAAGGAATCTCATGCTTGAGCAACTATTCCATCATCCTGTTCTCCGAGCATTTAGCCTTAATTCCTTACTCCATCCTTCATTGAAAAGCGTGGACTGTGAAATGTAAATGCCACGGCTTAAAATGTAGGCATTCCAAATCAAATATCCCTCATCCGCTGTGCCATCGACATAAATCGACATTCGACAGTTGACTTAATCCGAATCCTTATTTGATATATATTTTTTTGAAACCCATGTAATAGACGAATGCTCGTCGAAAGTTGGAAATCATTTCCCCGTCTGTAGACAAGAATCTGTAGAGGGAGATTAGAGATTAGAAAATAGACTCTCTAGGCTTTGCAGTAGCATTTCCTCTCTGGGTATTATATTGCCCTTTCCTGAGCACCTCTTATCCATCTATCTGTAGACGGCCTTTGTATCTTTTGATAATAAAATGTTCTCTACATAATTTATTCCCATGAATATTAAGTCCTTTCAATGGAAGTGCCTTTTAAAATTTCTATTCAAACTATTTTGCATACTAGAAAAACTCCAAGGACTTTGTCTAGGTTATAAAATCCTGGCCAAATCTTTGTGCAAAACCAAGGTCCAGAAATATGTCGGTGGTGCCTCAGTCTTGGTGCGACTGTCTATATAGCTGCTGCAAATTGCACATTGAGAAAGTTTTAAATTTTTCGACTTTTTGGCTATGATCCTTGAGTGGAGTGGAATGAGCCTAAAGACACGTTTCAATCCCAGTAAAGTTTGATTTACTCGTAAATCCACTTATACCCAACATGTTATTAATTGCATCTTATGTCGATTGGTAACGTCTTACTACTTCCTTTGCGAAATCAAGAGGAAGAAAACAAAATCTGGGATTAGTTATGTGTGATCAACATGTTTTTCTCGTTTTTCTCGTTTGTCTCAAGGACGGGAATCTATTATCACCTTTCTAAGAAAGCCGGATGGAGAGAACAAATTTTTTTTTGTCAGTCATCAGTCGTGGGATGTTCGTGTGTGCACAACTGGGCAAATCAAATTAAAACCTATCCAATCCATATGAGGATGAACGAACTTTTTAGGGGTTTAATATTGCTTAGTAAAATTTTGATTAAATAAACTAGACGTTGGAGAGACTAAGTAAGGCTTGATTTGATTATAATAAGTGTTAGAACATTATGTGAAGTCAGCTTCTACATCATCATCTTACAAATTTTTTTGGGGCTTGCTCTATTGAACAGTACTTTTTTGTCTTTCATATCCATGTGGCTGATTGTTAGAACTTTGGATTCTACGAACCCATTTTGTCTTTCGGATTCACCCATAACCGAAAGCTTTTGAATTATTTTTGGTAAAAATACACATGTAGTGCTATTGGAATAATATAGACTCTTTGTCTAGTTGCTAGAATCTGAACTGAAGGATGACTGGATTTGGAATTTTGATGGAAGTAATTGCTTGTTAAATTGGCTTTTTCACGAGCTTTTTTTTTTGCCCCTTTCCGCCCATCTTTGATAAAATTCTTTCTTTCAAAGGTATTTCTCATGCTATGGTTGGCTAGTATAGTTGAGAAATAAAATGCATTATCGTTTTTCTAGCTCTTGTGAAGCTTGCCATACGTATACCAAGAAAGAACTAAGGAGAAAGCTCATCCTAGTTTCAATAGTCTCGCTTCTCATCTAACTCATAGAGTCAGGAAACTTTTCATTAAAAATTGGCCCGGTTTCTGGTTCAGTAAAAAATAGTTTTATGGTTTTTACTGATTCTGTATCCAATGTAGGCTAGGGATATTTTTTCCATTGAATAGTTTTTTGTAATAATGTATATTTAGCAACTCCTCTACTTATCTCTACATTCTCTGATCGCTAAGTTTCATCTAAAAGCTTATTCCTCCATTTGATTAAAATAAACTAATGAGTTGAGATCATGGATGGATTCGTATTATATAGCAGTTTTCCTAATTTGAAAGGAGTTTGATGAGAATGGAAAATTGAAATTTATTACCAATATTTAGTATATTTTACATCTTCTTTCATCTTTATGTTTAACTCTTTGTAGGTATGTACACAGACGTATATATAAGGGAACAAAAACTCTAATAATTTAAAGATAATATATGATATTTTATACACCAGAGTTATTCGGATTGAAGTTTGAAAGTCATTTTCTCAATATCTGATTGAGCTGATGGAAGTATGGAACTCTTTGAAGTTTAAAGTCTTATGAATTTGAAAGGACTTACGATAAGAAAATTATGATTGTGTGTAGATAGCTCATCCGATTGAGCTGTGTTGTCATTATGGATTTTTGTAATCCATAAACTCGATATTGAGAATTATCAATAATTTTTCAATCTCTTGTCAGGTTTTCGTGTAGATTTCGTCTCCAGAAAAACATTGACACTAACTCCATTTATACGTCACAGCATTGGAATATCGTTAGAATATATCGAGTCGTATAAACGAATGAGTATTGTTGACCCAACCGATCTTTACGGTATGAACTATGGAGCAGGAAAACATGGATTAATTGTAGGACACCGGACGGAAGACAAATATTTGAGGAACGGGGAGTCGCCCTAGTTTCACTTCTGTTCAACCTTTGCATGCTATATCTTATTACGTATCGAGAAGCGACTGAATAGCGTTCGGAATCCTATAAATTTTTATCTAGCGATCGATGAGTCTTTGAGATGGAAGCGCTAAAAAAAATACACAACTCTCCCTCTTCGTCTCGTGTCTCGAATCTTCTTGAGAGTCGTTGATTCGGAAATCTTTACGAGAAATAAAACAAGAAATCATCTGAGTATGGAAGATGAATATGTGATGCTCGACTAAGGTCAATTAAGTCTATCAGCAAATTGGTCCTCAAAATTTTTAGCAATGAAGCTTGGAGGCAATGTTTTTTTGCAATTTGTGTCAGTCGATTCTTTGTGCTATATGGGGCATATCACGTTCATACAATCTTTAGTTCCTTCCTGTGATGCTTTGAATATCTGGGCTTGAGACAGAGAGTTTGGAGAAATGATGATATTTTGACTATGAATGTTCTTTTACCCGGGTCAGAGATTTATAGATTGAAGATTATATGTCAAATGTACATTAGACACCCGTCCCGAAAAGAGTAGAACTTTTATAGAGGTCATCCTTAAAAAAAGTGTTTGAGCCTTGTAAGGTAACTTGTGATACTATACTGTGTATTGTTTGTAACTTTATGAAATTTTTACCAGGCTTCACTATAATCTGGCTAAAATGGGAATAAACTTGTGCAATTTATGATTAAACTTAAGACTTTAGGCCATTCGACATTGACTTGGAAAAGTTTCTCTTGACTCAGTACACCCAACGAAGGGGACATGGGAAACTGTGGTGATTTAATGGACTTCTCCGAGACACAAAGTCTAATCCCATATCCCCATTTATAACTTTTAATAAGCCTAGCATCTGGCTTTAATGTCAAATGTCAACTAGGCCAACAATAGGGGGAAGGAGTTCTATTTTGTGGTTTTGTAACATAAAGTAGGGAGCAGCCTGGTCATTATTGTATACAGTTTCCTAATTACAACATAGTTACCTGGGTATACACAAGGTACTCTGATACGATCCAGTTTGAAAACAAATTTGGAGACTTACTTAACGCTAAGAGGGGCATATAGTCCCTTGGCTAATCCTTAAAAACCCTCGTAAAAACAAAGAGCTATTAGGTTCCAAGAATTTTGCACAGTTGCCAAACGGCCTTGTTTCTGTTGTTCAGTCAGTCTGACAGCTTGACAGTTGCGGTGCTGGGTAAGTTTTTTAGAAGTGTATTTGGATGTTTGGCAGGAATTTTGCAACTTACTGACTTACTAACTTTCTCTTAACTCCAGCCAAAATCCAAACATCGAGGTCAGGGAAACCCCATAATAGAGTTCCTGGTTGGAATGGTGTTCCCTGCTTCCAACCCCGCAAACCAGGAAACAAAATGAACTTAAATTTATCAAAACATTTAATTTAACCAGAGAGAGAGAGGTTCAGACAATAGAGATGTATTTTGCCAAGAGTTAATCATCCCCCCGGAATATTTAATGAACAAAGTTTGACCCCTGTACTAGGGAATTATAATTGATTAATTGGGAATGGTCATATTATGTAAACCTCCAATTAGATTCAACTATGTTAGGACACAGTCAAATACTACTGAATGCTACAGTTCATTCTCAGCTATTCATGGATTACAAGGCTAACTTTTCATTAACTGCTCCATAAAAATCGCTACGATCCCGACACACTTGGCTTGCAATCCAAACCCATTGGCCTAAAGCCTCTAGAAACTATCAACTAACCACCAAGGCTAAAGTTTTGCTTCCAAACTTCCAACCTATTAGTTAGAAGTGAAATGGCCGGATTCATTCATGATCAATATGCTTCTTATCCTGTCTCATTCAATATTTAATTACTTCACCCAGACTACCAGGCTCCCTTCCTTTTCTATTCTAATCCCGGGGAGAAAGAAAATCCGTTTTTTTAGAGCCTGGTTGAAGTTGGATGCTGAATATTGAATCATGCCTGCTTGAACGGCATGTTCCGCCTGGAAATCCTACCGACATCAGTGAAAATCATGACCATGCAGATACTCATCCACAAACTAATACATCCTCCTCTCCTTCATGCCATGGCAATATTAGTTTTTCTCATTTTTTCTTCAGATATTCTACGGAGAAAAGGGTTCAAAGGTTTTAAAAAAAAGAATATGGTAGACTGTATACCTAAGGGAGGAAGTGCACTGCACTAAGTCAATCTTATAAACTCCATGGAAGGAAGGGGAGAGAAACCCTATGGAACTTCTGGAACTTTGGAACTCGTGAATCCCGGAAGGAAATAGAGTAAAAGCTCTATTCATTTCCTTGACATATTACTCCATTTAAAAATATAAACTGGCACTTCTATATGCACACTATACTTGTGATGGTGAAAGCTGCTGCTGGTGGTGCTATAATAATATATCCATCCTAGTTGGTACTGTTGCCAGTGCAGGGATGAAGTTAACCTGAGAAGATCTGAGATGGTGAACTTCACAGGGGAAGATGGGACTGAGATTTTCATTTTAAATTTAAGTCCCTCTGACTTTCCCCTTCCATTCTGATGCCTATCTTACTCACAATATATTTAGGTGTACAAATGACAAATCGATTCTGTAAGCTTGAACCCTTTATGGAAATCAGGATGCTGTGGAGGGGTGTTTTTTAGACACGCAGACCTGGGATATATGAATGAGCACTAAGGAAATTAGGTAGTTGGGGAATTTTGTTCTTTTAAAAAATCGATTGCACTTTTAGTTATTCCGTTTGTATCTTGACGTAATATTTTCTAGATTTCGAAAAATTAGAGTCAAAGGTTAGAACCAACTATATACTGGTTATAGAGACAAGTAACCCGATACAATAGGAAGCCACACCTTCTCTTTAATGTACTTATGGGTGTATAGTACGTGTGGTATATACATAACATTGTGCTTGGTCACAATGTATCGAATTCCGTATAGATTTCGTGACCTTAGGATATTAGAGTTTTTTATGGTAGCTCTTTACAAAAATTAGACACGAATGGATGTAATTTGTTCGTGAAATACAAATTCCATCGTTCCTTTATTACTAGAAAGGATTAGGAACTAAAGGACTCTATATATACATATACATATAAATTAATCTTAAAGATAAGGCAAAAGCTTAAGATAACACCTCGGCTACTATAAACTTATAATTCAAGGAAGTGGCCTTGGTATCCATAGTCTACTGTCTTTGGTGCGGGTAAAGTGCATAATGCAGGCTGAGTGTGTGCGGAAACTAGCCGCACCGTCTTGTAACTCTCACTGATAATAGCGGTGATGGAGCTAGTAAGAAAGTATATAGAGAAGGGAAAGTTATGTGATATTCAGCCTATCTCAAGTTCCTATAACTATTACAAGGGTAATGGTAATGCATTATTCAATTCCAGACCAGACGTCTTTTGTTCCGCAGTTTCTCCCGAAGTCGACTTGAGGAGTCCAAAAAAGGTAGGACTAACTAACTAAACAACTCAAGACAGGCCGTAGTTCCATTCCACAAAGTTGAGAATGTGAAGACCCTATCGGATGTCAGAGGGCATATTGAATTAACTAAATGGATCATGTTCCTCGTTGGCGTTTTGTGCGTTAACTCGGGTTGCCCTTAAAAGTTTGGACTTCCTCTCCTTCTCTGGAACATTTGTTTGAAATGTTTGCTGTCATTCCATATTCCCATTAGGGGAAGGGAGACCGGGACTTGAAGAACTGATCATTGAACAAGCCATTGTATTTGCATAAGGCTAGAGGACGGGAAATGGAGCGGAGATCATTTGCATTTGCTAAAAGACGCTCTTTTGTCGGCTTTGTTATCGTTCGGCTTATGATATTGTATGCAGTCTGTGTAGGGAGGACTAGGCGTTTTTAGAGGTTGAACTCTACCCTATTAGTCCTCTCCTCTTGGGCTGTTTTGGCAGGGGAGTGTATGTTAACTTTTGAAGTTCGGAAAATTAATCACCCTTGACTTGTGCATATATTATAGACTTTGTTTATGGAAAGCGATGACTGGAAATCCTTTGGATTTTTATTTTCTGGCACCCATCACTAATATTAAGTGACTGTCAGCTAGCATTGAAATTCGTAAATATACAAGGGTTCGGTTTTATAATTGATTCATTACGGTTGAGTCCCAAGGCCCACAAAAGGGCACAAAAATATTTGTCATGTATTTTAGCTGTGCATGAAAAGGCCACAACTTAGTACAACAGTATTTATTCAAAAGATTGTGACCTGCAAAAGGAAATAATACATGTTTTTGGCACTCTTTATTTTAATGTTCACAAGTGTTCTGAAGATTGAAATGTCCAAACAAATTAAAGGGCAAAACATTGTTTTCTCCTTGAGTTAGTTGAGTTATAATTCTGGAGTTAGAAATTAATTCTTTTGAACCACGAAAGTAAATTAATTTCATTCCCTTGTGCCACTGACAATACTGCGTATGCGTATGTGTTCCAGTACTTCCAGTTGACTTTCCAAGACTGTTGTCTAGAGAGTTGGGTCTAGAGGGTCTTATTTATGGAACCGTCGTGACCAAATCCTCTCAACTTCTAACCTGGAAATATATGCAAGAAACTTGCAGTCATAAATTTCCATGCTCGGTTCACACTCCAGAGTTTGAAAGACTGAAACTGAGATGCGAAGTGACTGAAACACTCAAAGGATTTTGTGAGAGCATGGAGAATGGCAATACTTCACAGAACTCTTTAGCCCTTTACGAAATCTCACTCAACTTTATTGTAATGTGTTACATGGAGTTGCAGTGGTTTGGTTGTTGGGCTTTGAATGCAAAAAATCTTGAATATGGAAATACAAAAAGGAGCAGCAGAGATAAAAGCTTGTCCTTCACCTTTACTTTCTTTCCCTGCTTGGAATATGAATGCCTATAGTTAGTTCTGAGATTTCTTTTATGCTCAACTCATTCATACATTTCGAAATCAAATAGTTATGAATGTTCACTACATGGTGCATAATAATAATATAATCAGATGAAAGGAAGGAACTAAATTATATTACCTCTCCGGTTGTTTCTTTTCCTAAGGCCTTTATCTAACGACAAAGATGCATAGAGAGGAAAAAGATGAAATTAGGGTATTGACGTGTAGTACTAAACTTGTGAATGTTACAGGGTACAATGGGGAAATTTTAAGCACTTTTTAATCATTAATCAAATTATTATTCCTTGGCATCGCCTTTAGTATGTCTCTGTATCCTTCAAAGTTTACACTCTGGATTTAAAGTTGAATAGATTATTTAAATGTTGGTTTAGCCTGAAAGTTAAAAAAATTAAGGCCAATCTAATTAATAACTTTATGTACCTTCGTTTACTTTATGCTCTCTACTCAAAGCACAATCAAATTCAGCAAGCGTTTGACAATATTTTGACATGGTATATACTTTTATTTGTTTTATACTATAGCTTGGGGGGAAATGATTAGAAGTTAACACACGAATGCTTTTTGTTTGTCGCACAAAAGCTAAAAACAATTTGAGGGAAATGTGTAGCAATACAGTTGACAGTAAACATAACAGCTGAAACTGTTTTGATTTTATTTTTTCAAGTGCACTAGCATTATTTTAATCTAACAAAGTCCAAAATGACTGATGAGGAGAAATATATTATACGAACATTAGAGAATAACTTCCTTGTTCCTTGAAAAATAAATCAAATAAATCACACTGAAATAAATCCTCCTGTCTATCTCACGAAAGAACTAAAAGTTTTTCACCAACTAAGGAAGGGAACCCAGTCCCCTTAAGTGTTAGAGTGTTTTCCCTTGAACATCTTATCAGAGAAAGAAGTTAGTCCATGCATCACTTCTCACCCCACAAGGATTTGATCAAGATTAGAGGCTTGTGATGTGAAGCATATGAATGGGAAATATGAGGTAATCAATTATAAGTGTTTGACATACTACAAACACAAACAAGGTTGGTAGTGGTGGATAAAAGAGGGAAAAAATATTTCACCTTTACCCCCAGCCTTTCTCGGCCCTGAATATATCAACTAAAAAGTCCTTGGAAAGTTCCGAGTCCCCGAGCTTGACGTGTTTCAAGATGACTTTTGGGGAGAAATCAAAAAATCATTGGGTGTGGTGTCTAGTCTTGCATGAAAAAAAATCCCTAGATTTACACCATTCGTTCACAAACTTCTCTTTGCTACATCTTGGTTCAAAAAAATGAAAGTATCGATTCACGCAGAAATGGGTGGAATGCTATTAATGCATTGGATAGTAAATAATAGACGGGATGGATACCATAAATCTACACGTAAAATGGTTTAAATTGCATATGGGCCTACATGTGACTTGAGGGGTTTTCTATGATCTATTTTGAGCTGAGATTGATTCTATTAAGACGGCTTCTTTGAAGATGTGTCGTTTCGAAATGCGGAGCCCTACATAGCCTTTAAAATAATTATTCGAATAAGCCGACTTGAGAGGAACAAGATGGGAAAGAGTCTGAAAGGCTCGACTGGGGACTCTTTTTAGCTCTTGTGCTTAAAGTATTTACTGAGAGTCTTTGGATTATTTTAATTTCCAAACTTCAACCAAAAGGATTTAATTTAGAATAGCTCCTGTTGGTTTCCATGTATTTCCATGTATTTTCATGAAATGACTTAGAATGTGTAGCTTAGAGGATCGGATCGTCACCATTGTCACCTTATTCGCAGAGTTTGTTTGTCCCCGAAATTTTCCTAAATTCTTTTCTGTGAATTTAGTTTTACAGCCGGATGTGTTTTTTTGGAATTCAATTCACCATAAATCCCCAAATTTAAAACAGTCATTTGTGTTGAAGGCTTAAAGAGAATCCGAAGTTTTATAAATAGATTAGTTCTTTTATCGGAATTAATTTTTGCTCTCTCTTGTCATCTTTTGGGACAAACAATGTTAAACAGTACGTATATGTTGAAGTTAAATGATTTCAAAACTCTCCGAAGTAATAATAACTGTCTGACCTAACGAGACGTATTTTATTTCGGATAATGTTATCTTATCAAGGGATTAAAAAAGTCAACTTGATTTCTAAAGGATAACTTGCTAGTTTTTTGTAAAATATATTCCTCTCACTGTTATAACTATTAATAACTTTCTATACACAACAATAACTATGTATCCCACACAAAAATAAATTGTTCGACCTTTTGTTGATTAACAGGACGAAGGATGGAAACTTAACCGGAACCACTACTACCAAGAAGGTTGGCTGGCATCGGGTAACATCCGTGGGATTTTGGGCGTGACTTATACAACATCCCACTGGAAGAAAAATTACTCTGACGTTCCACTCAGGACCAATTACAACCTACGAGGTCACCGTGCTCAGGTAAGTTAGTTATAAATAAAGTCCTGTCTGATCGATATATTGGTAGTTAAGATGAGTCAAGCAGTATACTCTATACTTATATTTTTGAGATGAGATTCATACATGCATGAACCTAGTTACCTAAAGAGTGACAAGGGTCCTGTCCTTGTCTAGTATGAATTATGATTGTCTGTAATTTTTCTTCAAACAAGTCTTTCAAAGTTTTAAATGAGGTTGTTCACTCGTACACTTAGGTTTGACCTTTGCAAAAGTTTTACTTGTAGAAATACTTGTGAGATAGGATGTATATTCCAAAGGTTGTCTGAGAATGACCTCCACTAGGGGTAAATAACGAAGGAAGTTTTTAATGAAACAACTTTTCCTCTGTTTTCTTCCTATCAAACTAAACTAGAAAAAAAAAGTTGCCTCACAACCTTCAACTACAATTTTGAAAGAATTAACAACTTTGAGTATGTTTAAACTTTGGTATTTGTCGCCCTATCCTCTTTGAAGTATAGGTTTCGCAATAATTTATATACTTATTATTGACCTGTTTTTTAGTTATAAAATTCTAAAATTGCCTACAAATATCCCCTGCTCGGTAAACGATAACACACAAGAAGATCCAAATCATTTGATTACGTAGTTTTAAATCAATCAAGATGAAAGATTAATTCCTCGTTTAGGGGGGCGTGCTAGGATAATATAGCCAATTTACTAATTGAGGTTCAAATGTTGAGCCGATTTGATTCCCTAGCCTCTATTTACCACAGTGTGGAGGGTAGCTTCTTCCTAATGGTGTATTATTATTATTACTGTCATCCATACTTTGTCAGTCTGCCCTGCTGGGGATTTTAGAAAATTGGATGGTAATCCTTGACACGCGTCACGAAGAGGGTTGGGTGACATGAAATTGACACTGGCATGTCATGGCTTGTGATCGAAATGCGTATATCTTATAAGCTCGCTGCCTATAGACCAGCAACTACTTATATAGTAGCCCATGATCTTCCTGACGATAGAATATACTTCCAACACATTTTCACCATTTCATCTCCCCCTTTTTATTACATTTTTCTCCCTGCAACTTCTGATATCTCAAAGTGGCTTATTTTCCCGAGGATTTAGGAAGCAAGCATCGACCCTTTATGTTGGTCTGTAGCATTCGGGCTTGGGGAACCACAGAGAAGTGAAAGCTTTGGTTTCGTCATCCTCTCCACTAATCCTAATGCTTTTCTTTGTATAGGAATGAACTAAGACAGCACTGTCTTAGTTCATTCCTATACAAAGAAACCAAAGCTTTCACTTATTTGTTTCGAGACGAAAGAGTTGTTGGAGGATAGTTCAATCGGTTAATAATGTATTGCATAGAAAACTAAGTAGGTTAGATCTTATCACGACTGTGTAATTCATTGTTCGACAAATTTCTCAGATTCTAGCTTGAAAACAATCCTAGTAGTTTTAAATTCCACTCTTATCTTTTTATCTTTTGGTAGCTACTTAGCTGTACCAATTAAAACCCTTCACGTTCCAACTCCCCGAGAAGAAAAGCTGGAAAACCTGAGTGTCTCTAATGAAATAGCTTTTAAATTAGATACCTAAGCTATTACTCCCGTTCCTACTTGACATTTAAAGGGCCAGGAAGAAGAAGCCATAAGCACTTCGAGCTGAAGGAGTCACTCAAAAATGATTATCGCTCGATACCCAACACCCGAGCAGTGTTCCATTAGATACGGCCTAGAAGTGACAATCATTTCCAGAATAGAAATCTCCTGTTTTTATCATCAACCAGCACATCTCACACTACTGACTTGATCTAAATTTTCATTTCCAACTGAGAAGCAGAGGGCGACGGTACTAGAAGAAGCTGATCTGACTTAGTAGAGGACTTTGTACATAAGTAAAAGTATTATATATAACAAGTTGTTGAAACCGTAAATATTTTGAACATGATGAAATCCTACGTCCTCGATTTCTATCAACGGGCTCTATATAGTTGCTTTGAATTTACTCCTATGCTTTAAGTCGTACAAGAGTGGATTTTATACTGAAGTGGTCCAATACACAATCTGAAGGGCTGGAGAAGAGAAATCCGGAAGGGTTGCGCTAAACTATGGGTTGGTTAGGGTGTGTAGATTATTTCTGGGCCGATTTGACGGGGTGGGAGAGGGCCATAAAGTTGGTGAAAGGATCCGGATCTAAATGCATTAGTTGCGTTTGACGGATTATTTTCGTAATAATATGAGAAATGTCTCTGGATCATCGGACTGAATTCTGAAATCCTGTACACTGCACACAGTGTATATAACAGCTCAAATAGAGGAGAAACTAGTCCTACTGTCTACCACCACCGTTTTTCGTGGAATAATATATTTCTATATCTTTTTCCCCTCTATTTTAATACGATGCCTGCGAAGGCGAGAGAAAGTAATCTCGTTGTAATTTGGGTATGGGCTTAGGTGGCTTATGATATTGTGGGCGAGGGCTCATGTTTTACAATATAGTTGATCGTGTTGATGGGTTGATGGAGTTAATGTGAGGTTGATGATCATTATGATGAACGATGGTGAGGAAGATGATGTTGTGATCCCAGGGTATAAAACCATTATATTTATAAAAGCTGGATGGACGACCATTGCTACTAGTGATCTAATGATGAGATGATTACCACTAGGGGTGATGGGAAATGTTAGGGATGAATATAGTTATTTTCTGGAGGCTGTAGGTGTTGGAGAAATAGGTAGGTAGGGTGTGCAGATGTTTAAATTGAGCTTTTGTTTGAGTGAAAGAACTTAATTCTTTTTTTTTAGTTCTCTCATGAGAGTTTTTGTTGTGGGAGAGGAAATATAAATAATTATGCGTGTGGAATAATTCATTGTTTTCCGAATGTACTTTGCGAGGTTGGAATAAGATGTGACACCAGCATTGGCCATGTAGTACTGTTTTTATATCAATGTAACAGATTATATTTGCGATCTCAGAGTATAATGCTAAAAAACTAGGAAACGCTCGAAAGAATAAATATAATATCTCCAGATCTCTTGATTTGATTTAGAATAAATACGAAATCCAGGTTAATTGCCCCTTCGTGCTCCTCACTTCTGGTAGAGTAAGAAGTAAGAGGAATTGCTAAAAAAATATTTGCCTTACTATTAGTTAATATAGCACGAATGCCACGAATATGTCCAAATGTCCAGTAGGACACAAGACCCCCAGCGTCTCTTTAATGTCATGACCCATACATGACTGACCATCAGTCTTGGCAAAAATAATTATTTCTGTGTACACTGACTACATTCTAACTTCTCATTCCTATTTGCTTAGCCAAGGGATATAAATTAGGTTAAGACTCAAGGTGCAAATACAGTTTTATCTATAGCAATATCAAATAAAGTAACTTACATATAGCTTAACTAACATTGGTAAAAACGACCAAGAGTTTGTCTTCCCTATTAACTTGGAGTTTACTTTAGTACAAATATGTGTACAAATGTAAGTGTGGGAAAAGTCGATAGACCTCCTCGGGTAAAATCAATGGCTGTGTGATAAGTCAGAAAAGGTGACACTTTTAGAGCTCATATTATATTATCCCAAGCACTTGCATACATATATATATATCTATTTGTATGCCCTACATAGAAATACACATGACACTCCGACATTCAGGTAAGGGATTTAGCAATTTATTTCAGATCCACTCCCTAGCTTTCTTATCCAGAAAATCCTAACGATTTCTCAGGATTTATTCTCCCTATTTACCATTTACATTATAACACATCTTTCTCTGAAATAGAGAGAGAGAGAGAGAGAGAGAGAGAGAGAGAGAGAGAGAGAGAGAGAGAGAGAGACATAGATGAATCTATTTCACATGGGCTGCCATATTGAATCCAAGTCTTGATAATAAGGATGGACGATGTATAATATATTATAAGGAATCATCACTAGGAACTTTTTCGCCTTGACATAAATCTTAAATCCTTTTCCCTTCCGACTTTCATCAAAATTTCTTCCCAGGGGGGTTTTCCCGTCAAGAACGTGGGCACATTACGATGTACTAGGTCCAGCATACTCCGTACATGTATTAATATGCAGGCTTGAATTTTTTAAAGTTTTTTTTATACTTACTTCGTTATCCAAAATGGATATGAAAATATGTTTTTGCTGGAAAAGTAGAAAAGTTAATGTTAAAGAGGATGCTGTGTTATAGCTGTTGGATGAAGTCCTATTATGGCCCTATACAGGGAAATATATGAGAGTCTCTCATCGGGTGTTTGAAATCGTATATGAAATTAAATTTTGCAAAACCAATTGCCAAGCATCAAAGGCTGAGAGGTTGAAATGCGGGGATGTTGATAAAATTCTGCTGCTCAATATCCTTTTAAAGTTAAATGTGGCGAACTCAGAAGACTGACTTGGAAGAGAACTGGGGTAGTTGGAAGCTGGAAGGATGGGATTGTAATTAATTTATGCGCACTACTCCTCGACATCTCAAGGTTTTGACATGATATACTTACAAGGAGGTTTTATCGGCAAGGCACCCGATTCCTGAATTGTATTAGCTTTTACTGAAAGACTCTTGCGTAAATTCCTGGAGATTCAGACAGAGTTAATTTAACCTTTCCAGGATGAAGGGAGCAACAGTTGTACCGCCTTGACTTTATGAGTCTATAGGGATTTCTACAAGATTGCAATCTGTCGGATTAACTAATGAGGGAAATGGATGTATTAGGTAACCAAATTTAGTCTCAAGTAATTTCTGTAAGAGTTTACAGTTTGAAAGTTATATGCCTTTCATTACTAGCCTGTTGGATGTTTGAATCGTCAGTAGTAGGCAAAGCATGCCACCATCAGCAGCCAGGAATCGGGCTGGCGGATAGTGGGGTAGCGGCTAGCCCGATTCCTGACTAGCCGATTAACGATAATATGTTGAAAATGGTTTTACATTCCAAGTCAAGGCAGAAGCCTTGACTTGGGATGTAGAACAAGTTTTTCACCCTCATATAGTAGGAGTAGGAGACTTGGTTTAGTTAATGGATGCTCCTTTTCCCTAAAGAGTCTCTCAAATACGTATACACTAAAAAAAACTCTATGTACACTCCGAGCATTCTCAACTTCTATTCCAAGTCAAGGCTTCAGCCTTGACTTGGAATATAGAACGAGAGTTTTTGACCCTCATGTTGTAGGATTATCCAAACAATAAGGATCTACATTCCAAGTCAGCGTTCTCAGCTTCCCTCCTTTCTGTCTTTCCCTTAGTCCCCCCAAAAAAATTTCATCTGCGGCAGTAGTGATCTGAACATTTTGTAGTTCAGAGTACTTTCATTGAAATGGCAATCGTTGAAAAACGAGAAATTTTAATTAAAAAATACATAGGAAGTGACTGCTCCAGTGAGTGTAAAGGATGTTACACAATCAAACGCGACGAGGTGACAAAGTTTATCAACGCTCCTCAGCAAAAGAGTAGCATTGTCCAGCAGGAAATCTGTGACAAGAGGGACATTAAACGAACTTTTTTCTACGAAGAAAAAAAAATATATAGATTTTATAGAGTGTGTGAAAGTGATCAAAAAAATAAGCGAAGTAAGACGATCGAGTCGTCTTACAAGAAATGGACTAAGGATGAAGATTTTACCATGAGATTTACAATGGACAAATGCAAATCCTGCATCAGCAAGAGTGCCCCGTGTCATTATCTACGATTTCTTAATGGGAATCCTTTGTATAAGTAAGTCGTGTTTGTTTTGTTTTCATACATCTAAAAATTTTCAAACTGAGAGGGTGGACGAGTCCAAACGCAAGTGCGACAAGTCCACCATCTCCATCAATCTTTAGACCAAAATAGGGCGCTTATACTCAATCTGATTTACATACCATTAACATAACATATTATTTCATTTATGGATTATTAAGGGGGTCTAGCGTAGCTATTTGTACAAGGAAGAGTATAATAGGAATAATCGGACTTAAGATTACAGAAAATATTTATGGAATGAATCTGGTCGTTTTTATTATCCGAGTTATTATAAGAACCCGCATTATTATTATTTAAGTAGTATTACGCATTATTTTTTTGAGATCTATTCTCTACCCTCTTGTCCAAATTAGGGATAGGATAACTATGGATATAAGTAGGTATTGACATGGTTATCATATTTTCACACAAACATACACGTACAAAAAACTCAGTGACCGACAAACAGAAAGATTAAAAGTAATTGCCTACCGCTGACTTTTGTGTAAACAAATAATCCTACGAATCAAGTCATGAGAAGCAAACCGATTAGCTTCATATTACTGGTTCATCTTGCAGAATATTTTCTGTTGGAGAAAATAAAAATTGATTCGAACTCCAGTCCATAATCTACGGCTTGAGCTAAGGTTTAAAAAATATTTTCGTTGCTCAATTTTCTTAAACTTTCAAGATGAAATTTTTTTTAGTTTTCATAGTATATCAAGTTTTGAATGTTCTGGGTTGTGACCCGAAGTTAGAGTGCCATAGTTGTCTTAAATATAGATGTACATATTTTGAACTCCTAGACGGAGGGTACTGCACAAGTGGTGAACATAGCGGAGTAGTAATCATGAAGATTAAAAAACTTGCAAACTGTGTTCATGCAAGTTATACAAGTAACGAATTTCTTTATAGTATAAAAAACATAAACATGTACGTATTACAAAATTTGTATTCTAATGCATTTATTTATATCCTGTAGCCCTTTCACCAACCACCTCGACGGCGAGATTGATACATTCCAGGACAACCCGTGCTCCACACCAATCCCACGAAAACTTCGGTAGGTGTGAGGTTAAAATTGATAGAGTCTATCAAACTCTTCTAATTTTTCTCATCATTTTTTTAGGAGAAAAAATCGTTGGCAACTCCGGAACAATAAGCAAAAAACTTCTTATCAAGTCTCCATTTGAAACTCGTAAGTGTTTATTAACTTATTAATAATATTAATTCTAATACAGGAGAAATAACAGAGTAACAAACCCTACTTTTTATTCTAGTAAAATCTGACTCCCGTGTACCAACAGTCCTCATCGATAATCCATCTGCTATTTCGTCCACGCTCCCCAGTAGTCCTATAACAAGTCAATCCACCACAATCCCAACCACTACAAAACTTACCTCGCTTTTTACAACGACAAGTACGGAATACTATGCTACTAAGATTAACAGTACCTATAGCAAATTTTCATCTGTCATTTCAGGTATCAAACCCCCTATCGATCAACTTCAACCCGCAGACAACTTCGGAAGAATAAACCTGAAAGTTCTCATCAAGCCTCAACTTGATCCGTGTAAGTATTGAATTCCCTATTAAATATTTTCCTTATAAAATAAATAGAAATAAAGGAATAAAAAACCCTACCTTTTTTGCTAGTAAAAACTACTCACTCCCGTTCACCATCGGTCATCACAGATACCCCACCTGCTATTGTTACATCCATACCCTGGAGAAGTGCTATGACCAGTCCGACCACCACCACAAGTACCACAACAATAACTCCGTTACTTACTATTACAAGTACCGAATACTATTCTACTAACAGTCCATCCACTATTGAAATGACACCTGCTACTATGAACTGGACCTTAACTGATGAGTCTACGATAATTACTACGGTCACTCCTATGATGATAGGTTATAATGGTATTTACAACTTGTAAAATTTTTAAGTACGAATAAGCTAATTATTTAATATTCCGATCGATTATATGTTTCAGGATTCAAACATAAGTTTTGGAGGAAGCTCTGCCAGCAAAACATTGAGATAGAGCAGCTCAAGCATTTGAAACGATTTGGGGTGCCATTTAATAAAAATCTTTGGCAGAAGCGTGTAAGGAGATGTGTTCAACTTTTTAAGTAGCGGATTGTATTTACAGATTTTTTTATTATTCCTTCACCTTACCCACACTAATTTATTTATAATTATTAACATAATATTACATTTCCTGTACAAAAAACTAGATAGCTCATAACACAAGAATATTAATCCTTATATTTCCTAATATCAATGCTTATAGTATTTAAGTAAAATAAATTATTGCTACATTTAAAAACGCGACTTTATGAATTCCAATTATTTACAAATATTGTTTAGTATTTAATTAGGGATCCAATCTTACATAACGCAGACCATCTAGCACTAAAATATCGCTCTGACCTGTATTAAAATCTACTTCTTGGGTCTCCTGATTAAAGGTGTTATAAATCTTAATATTTTTATCTTCCAGACTTTCGATTTGATTTTCTAGGATTGAAATCCTACTTAAAATTTTAAGCTTTTCCTGCTCGTCCGTAGTTAATGAAAGTTGTAAAATCTCACCCTCCTTATCTTTGATATTTCTCAAAAGGGGTGGCTGAACTTTTTCAATTGCCCTCACTTTTGCTGTTTTAATAATATCTTTGGCAATGTAATGGTTAGCTGCTATAAGCCTTTGAATTACAGGTTGCAATTCTAGGATAGGGATTGAAATAGCCTGTCCGGCAAATTTCCCTACCGTGTTGTATAGCACAACTTGTCGAGTGTTACCGAAATCATCCTCATCCTCTTTAATATAATCATCAGGGTTGATCACATCAATCTTAGTCCTACCTACAGTTCCAAAAACTCTAGATTTATCATGAAATCCCTGAATCTGTCTCGTAATTTGACTCGAACTAGGAGCTGGAGGCTTCCTAGAATAATTCTTGTATGTATCGAGGTCTTTTTCGTAATATTCAAAATTATAAGCTCGGAAAGATTTAAAAATAAACGGACCGATCATACTTTGATCACGAATTCGAACTGGATTAGTTCTGGGTCTTGAAATTGGTGTACTCTCACTTATGATATTTACATCATCATCTATTTCGTTCATATTTCGCAACAATTCTATATCCGAGTCTGAGTTGCCCCAGATATTATCCTCAGGAGCTTTATTTATCTCTAAAACTTCACTGACTTCGTGTATGCCACTTGGAAAGACCGTACCATTTTCCTCAATTTCTGCAAACATATTTTGTCCGTTCTGCTCTGTTTCGGCTATTTGAGTCGGTACTTGGCAGGTTTTTTGAATTAATGGCCCCAAATTCATAGCCAGAGGACATAGAGCTACCCTTTTTAATGTTGGAGTGATTAAAGAATCCGAACTTGAACTATCAGATGCTCCGTCTGAAGATGATTCTGAGTCGGATTGAATCCTAAGTCTTTTAGGTCTAAGCTTTACTATCCTTCTTGGTGAGGTTATTGAGACATCTGAATCTCTTGATACCTCTCTATTATACTTCTTTGAAAATCGAAAAGTAGAATTCATATTTTTAGCCTTCGAATACAATTTTGATCGCTCCTTATCAAGAGATTCCATTGTTTTTGAACAATGAGCTAATGGCTCTGGAGTTTTCTTTTTATGATTCGACTGTCTATCTCTTTTCATATGAATCTCTTCAAATTCATCCGAAATAGGTTCAAACAAAGATTTTAACTTAGCCGAAGTATCCGTAGTGTATCCTGCTGAGCTTTCATCATCAGTATGAATGAAAAGCTTACGAGTTGCTTTGGGTTTAATTTTCATAGCCTCAACAGCTAAACGAGACTGGTTGGTTTTAAACTGCCCAGTGACAATTTTTTCTGTCTTTTTTAAGTCTTCAAAATTAACGGAAGTTCGTTTTTTTATGAAGTCTCCTTTATCACTCTGAACGACTTGATACAAACGAAATTTGCCCTCACTACCTACTACGATCCCCTTGTCTCTACAATATGACATACCTTTAGTTATTTTAGCGTATATCGGGTTTTCTTTCCGCAAGAGTTGTTTTTTCATGATCAGGCGTTTTGGAAGACTTGCAGATTTCCATTCAATGTAGTTGGGATGTCCCATGTTGAGCTTCCATCCCGCAATATTCCGCTCCCCGTCAAAGTCCACTTCGAGATGTTCTTTCGGGTGAAGCTTCAAAAACAGAGGCTGTAAGAAAGAGAAAAATCTAAATCAATATTGTTCTTATATATTAAATATTAAAGAAAAATCAAAGACAAATAAAATAGTACCTCATCACTTAGATGAACAATAGGTTTTACAGGTATCTCTTTCGAAACCCTGGTTGCCCACCGTGAACAGTTGTTTAAATCTTCAATGTTGATTAAAAGATGCTGAACTTCTTGACGGGGTAACTTTCCTACAATTACATTCAGTAAAATTTAAAGCTTCAGTTCGAAGGCGATTGAGACAACTTGAATTATAATCTACTTTGAACTAGTAAAACTTACCATTCGAAAACAATTCTTGTCGTTCTTGATGACTTTCCGAAATATTAAGGATGTTATCGTCTTCAACTTCGACGGCTTCACTAAGGATGAACTGCGACATTTTGTTGTTTTGTAGGATTGGTCAATTTAGTAAATTTGATGTGCAAAATACTAAAACTCAAGAAAGAATGAGACCGAATAGAAGTAGGCCAGCTCTTTTAAAGAAGTCGTCTTCCGTTAATTGGTAAAAAACTGGACCGAACTCCAATGCTACGATTAGCTCGTACACGTGTCGAGTTTGAGTAAACCGGACTGAATAAAGCAACGGATAAAAGGGTATTTTATAAACAGTTGCTATCCGAACGTCAAATCCGGTTAAAGTCCTCGCTTGGATTTTTTATATTAGTTGCTAACTAACTTGAATTTAAAGAAGCATTTCCAGATGGCTTCTCAATATCATATCTTTGTTTTACCACCAGAATGGGAATTCTTAGCTGGAGATTATATAGAAATTCACGTCTACAAGTACGCAAGAAATGTAATCTATTATTATCAATATTATTGTTATTATTCTTATTATTATTAGCGTCGAATGTTTTGACTAATTAACTATTTACATTGTCATGCAGGATGAATTTTTGAATAGCTGCAGTAGTGAATTTGGATATAACCTTATAGACTACGTATTCCCTTACGGTGGTTGCAAATATGAGGAATGCGAGTACAACTGACTAGCGGGGACTGTATAAGTTATAGTTCCAGGAGCAGATACTTTTACTCATTCAGTCTAATCATCAACTTCACTGTGGATTTATTCATCTAACTCGTGGAATATGTCTACAACTTATAGAAAGTTAAGAAAAGGACACAGTTATAAATGTTCCTACTGTACAAAGACGTTTTATACTATAATTTCATTAAATTCACACGTTAGCAAAGAACACATCTGTTATATGTGTAACAATAAAGTTTTGCAAAAATGTGGACATACCTGTTCACACAATCAAATGGGAATGGGAACCATCTCAAATATAGTATCCCCACCGTTTGTCGAGTTATCCAAAAGTTTGAACGGTTCTTTTAAAATTTATAGACTTTCGGTTACTGAACATTACTTTTCAATCGAAAAGTTATTCCGCGATAAAGTAAAAGAAATTACTACATTACTTGAACAGTTAATTGTTACTCATCGAGGAATTAAAGTTCGACTAGTTCTACTCATAATAATGCATGAGACATTCTCAGGTTAGTAAAAAAACAGTTAAAAAATTTCATAGTTTAAACTTTAATGTATTTGTTAATACAAGTATTAATTTTTTTTTAAGGTGCTGAGCCTACCAACTTTTCTTCTTCCAATCAGTACAGCCTTCTTCATAAATCTGAAATAGATCGATTTATGTTCCTAGCTGTATCAGATCTGATTAAAAACGTGAATTTATTTGTTCAAAATGGGTCTGCATGGAAGATAGTATCAATTGAGGAACTTGATATCCACGTCTCAGTATTGAAACTCATACGGGGTGGAAAATTTATTGCTACTCCGAAGTGTTATAAAAATAGACACGGGATAATAAATATCCCAACACAACAGAAGTGTTTTAAGTATTGTTGTATTTGTACGTATCTAGGAATAACAGATAAAAAATTAGGAGAAAGTCTGTATTTGTACCAGCAGTTTGAAACAGATTTTGATCCTTTAGAAAAAATTATAAACTTTTCGAGTTGTCATCATCCCTTAGGGGTTTCAATAGAAGACATTAATGATTTTGAAAAGTTAAATCCAAATTTTTCGGTGAATGTTTTTAATCACGATGATTCAAAGTTAGAAATATATCCAGCAAGAATTTCATCCGAGATAAAATCGTATCATGTTAATCTGATGAGAGTTACTGATGATGATGGGAATTACCACTATATACATCTTAATTTTGATGTTTTTATGGGTAAAAAAAATAATTCACGTAAATACTACTGCTATCGATGTCTGCACGGGTTTTTAAGTAAAACCAAATTACAAGATCACTCTGTTATCTGTAGTGAATACGTTAAGACGAAAATTACATTTCCAAAGGAAAAGTTTGTACGTCACAAGATTGGAAAACATGGAATATTCCATTCAAACTACGTAGTGGCAGATTTTGAAACAGTTGGATTAAAAGTAAACGCAAAAGTTGGACAAGATGTTTTAATTAACAAAAGTTATACGAATATCGAGTCAAAACATGAAGCCGTTACATTTACACTCTTAGAAATAGGAGGTTCAAATGGAGAAAAGTATAAAGTGTACTCTGGCAAAGATGCAGACATGGAGTTCATGAAGGAGCTTGTAAAACTTGCTGATTCATATCAAAAAAAATGTTCCGCATACGCTTCTGTTATGCGAATGAATCGAACTGATTGGTTCACATTCATGACAGCAAAAACCTGCTGCATATGTGATGAACCCCTGGAAGGAACTATGGCAACGGATAGAACTGTAAATATCTGTATCAGAGAGTCGGATGGTATAATGAAAGAAGCAACGATGGAAGTACCCCCAGATTTAACTTTATGCACCGATCCGGTTGCTATAGAAGATGGGGAGCAAGCAATGGGCTATTATTCGAAAGGATCTCGACGAACTGTACGACATCATAACCACGTAGATACAAGCATTCACAGGTTGGTTCAATAGTTATAATAATAATAATAATAATAATAATAATAATAATAATATTTATAGTAATAACTTATTAAAGATGCTAATAGTGTTAAACTATTTTTCATGTTATAGAGATAAAGCAAGATTCATCGGTCCTGCTCATGCCTGCTGTAATTTAAATCTCACCTCAAGACAATATCTTACCGTCGTTTTTCATAATCTAACCTCATTTGATTCAAAGTACATCATATCTGGTTTGAGTAAACTAGGTTTAGGAGATGTGAGGGTTATCGCCAAAAGCTTAGAAAAATTCCTTTCCATCACCGTAGGTAACAAAATCAGATTCATAGATTCACTTGCTCATAAACCTAGTGGGTTAGATTCTTTAGTCGATGAATTAAAGACACAGGGGATGGAAAAATTTAAAATAACTAGGCAGGTATTTCATCAACTTTATGAACATGAGCTAGTGGATTTAATAGGGAAACTACCATTTCCGTATGAGTTTATTACATTTGAAAACCTTAACGAGCAAAGAGAAGACCTACCACCAATTGATAATTTTTTCAGTAGCTTAAAAAATACAGGAATAACTAGTGACGAATATGAAAAGGGAAGAAGAATTTACAAATTATTTGGCTGCTCTACGCTGATGGAATATTTAAAAATTTACAATTTACTTGATTGTGCTTTGCTCGGTGATGTGTTTGAAGATCATCGACACCAGTGTAAGACCCTTCTAAAGGTTGATCCTTTAAATTTTGTTAGTTTACCTAGTATGGCATTTAAGGCAGGAATGGCTAGGGCCAAGGTGTCATTAGAGTATGTGAGAGACATGGAATTGTTTCTTTTAATTAAAGAAAGCTATCACGGTGGAGTTTGTAATGTTGCCTGGAGACATTCAAAGGCTAATATACCAGGCAAGGACGGGTATAACTGTGACATGCCTACTAAATACATTTTCCAACTTGATGTTGTTTCGCTGTACCCTTTCTGCATGAGATTTCCTCTACCAGTTGGTGATTATTATAAGCTTAGTGAAGCTGAAACAGATATGTTTTCCCCTATGACATTAGATCCTAATGGACCTTTTGGCTTTTTAATAAAAGCAGATATCACAATTCCAAAAGAAAAGCACGAGTATTTTAGAGACCTTCCTTTACTTCCGGAAAAAATAAAAATTGATAAGGATGAGGCTTCAGACTTTCAAAAAGAATTTTTGAATTTGGGAAATATTCCAACAAATTTTGGGAAAGAGCAATGCTTATTAACACTATACGACAAAAAAGGTTATGTATTATTCCTTCCTATGCTACAGCAGGCTATTACTTTAGGTTTAGTAGTAACTAAAATTCATACGGTTTGGAAATTTAAACAGAGGGCATTTTATAAGGAGACTGTGGACTTTTATATGAATCAAAGGAAGAACGCTAAATCAGAAGGGGCGAGAAATACAGCAAAACTTAGTATCAATAGTTGTTATGGAACATTTGGCATTGATCAGCAGAAATTTAAAACTGTGCATTTGGTTACGGATGAGGAAAGGGCGTTGGAATTAATAAGACAGCATAACTTTGGAAGCTTTAAAATCATAAACTCTATGCTTTCCATTGTTGAGATGTTAAAGACAGGTGCATGTATGCGAAATAATCTCATTGTAGCTAGTGCTATTCTCGATCGATCAAAGGCGTATCTTTTTAAGTGTATTTACGCTTTCAAGGATCATTTTGGAGATAGATTTCAGAATTTAATGAATGATACTGATAGTAGCCTCCTATCGGTTGAGTCTGACGATCCTTACTTAGAATTCTCACAAATCTTAGTCGATAATGAGCCTATTATTGATTTGTCATATTTGACTGAAAAGTCTGACTTTTATAAATATTACACTCCATTGTATAAAGGTATTCCCGGTAAGTGGCGAAGTGAAACATTAGATACTCTTATTCTGGAGTATGTAGGTGTTAAAAAAAAAGTTTATTCGTTAAGATTAGATAGATTAGATATTACTAATGGAGCACCATGTAGAGATAAAATGAAGGCTAAGGGTATTCCTAAAACATTTCTCAAGAAATATAAATTTAGCACGTATAAGAAGGTTATTTTTCATAAAAGAGTTAAACGTATCAATGTGAGAATGCTTAAGAGTATTAATTTACAGATGTGCTCAGTGCTCATGCATCGTATAGCTTTTACACCAGTGTGTGACAGCAGGTTCTTACTACCCCCCTTTGGAGTTGAATCACTACCTTTTGGACATAGAAAGATTGTGAATGGTAGATTGGAGCAAACAGTTCCAGAAGAGTATCACGACTCTGACTAGCTTGTAATAATTCATTTATTCTGTCCTTGATAATTTTGTTGGACAAAACTTAATTAAAAATCGTAAAAATGGAAACCGACCAAATGATTTTATCATTAATTCATCCTTTTACCCTGTTTATGGTCAGTTTGTTTGTTAAATAAAAATTACTTATATTTACTCTATCATGTAATATAATACTATTATTTATGTACATATCCACCAAAATAAATATACAATTACACATAAAAAAAATCCTTTAAAATTATTTTTAAGGTGGGGCCTAGTAAAGCTGGAAAAACTACAGAGCTTCTAAAATTAATTGAACGAAGGAATGAAATAGTAAGTCATAAACTAGAGAAAGTTATTTATGTAGCCGGTCAAGATCAACCTGAACTACACGAATTTAAATCAAAACATCCAGATGTTATTTTAACATCTCATTATGACGAAAGTATGCAGATACCTGACTCATTGGTAATTTTCGACGACTTTCAACAAAGTTTTTCAGGCAACTTGAATCAGTTCGTGACTGGTTTTATAACTAAAACCGTTCATCACAGTAGGATAAGCTGTGTATGTGTGCTTCATAATTTATTTTCTCCCAATATGCGAACAGCAAATCTATCAGCTGATTATATAGCTTTATTTAACTTTCCACGAGATCGGTCAACAATTTCAAACTTAGCCAGACAAATTTACCCGGAAAACCCTCGGTTTTTAAAGGATGCGTATGCTTTTGCAACAAGAGAAGCTTGGAGATACCTATTCATTGATTTATCCCAACAACAGTCACATTGGTACCGAGTAAGAACCAGAATATTTAACTCTGATGACATGTACGTTCTCACCCCAGTTTAAATCTAGGAGTCGAGGTATCATGGATAGGTTTGAAAGAAACAAATCATTTTTAGAAGAAATAGCAGACAGTAACTCTAAACAACGAAAAAAACTCATAAAAACAGCTAGTGAAGATCAACTGAAAGCTATAGTGGAAATAGGTATTAATGTTAACTCGTTTTGCGTAAGCAATTTAGACAAAAAAACTATCAAACCGTGCAAATCATTTTTAAATCAAATAAAAAAGAGTAACAAACGGTCAATATTAAAAATTAAAAAGTTACTTGATAAATATTCGAAGTACTTAAGAATAATTATTGTTATTGTTATAAGTAAAATAGTCGAAGGTAGTTTTTGTGGGTTGTTACAAAATGGCGAATTTCAGAATAATGAAAGTGATTAGTTTAGATCAATACCGGAGGCTTACAACCAATTCGACCTGTCTAAAAACAGCTAAAAATGATTCCGAAGTAGAGGATTTTGTTGAAAAAAATGATTCTTGTAATATTCCCATCAATACCAAACCTCCCATAGTCTTGGAAGGTTTTCAATCCGGTCAAGGATCCGTTCCAGTTCAAGATGTTTCCGGTTTGGAAGAGCCGTCGCAAGTCAAAAACCTTTTAGCTGCTGTTCCGGATTGTCAAAAAAATAAAGCATTCAAACTAGCTAATTTAATCTATAAATCAAAAGTGCTTACCTGGGAAGCGAACGGGGAAATAGAATATAAAGGCGTAATTATCAAAAATTCTAACATCATTGATCTAGTATGTGCGGCTACAAGAGCAGTCAAGATGAGAAGCTTTCAGCTGGTAGGACTGCGAGAATTTATCCAAGCCCTTCATGAAGCTAATGTTCCGAGACATTTTTTAGGGAATGACATGGTGAAACTTTTAAATAACACACCAATTCAGAAGTTAAATGTAAATGCGATTTGTGATCCTTGGATTAGTTACGAAATATTTACTGCTCATAAATAAATAAATAAATAAAATGATGTTATTTACAACTTTTATTCGTTAGAAATTTATTTTGCTTACAACATTTTTGTATTTTATAGTTAGTTTTAGACCGATAAAAATGCTTGGTAAATGTTCTATAAAATCTTTGCACAATTTGATCATTTGCTACTGTACTACAAGAAAAGGAATCTAGAATTTTTGAATACGATTCATTCATGCATAAAAGGTACGCTACATAAAGACAAAATTTGCCACAATTACTAGAAGTCAGACTTTGTAATCTACTACAATTTTCAACGGGATTAAGGGATTCAAGTTTTCTAAAAAAAGATCCGTAACTTCCTACACTTTGACCAAAACTATCAAATACATAATAATTTTTCCTATTTTTAGCATAAATACAAATCCAATGAACCCCACGTTCGTTGTCTGTGTTGGCAATGTAGAGCTTTGGAAATTTTTCATCTAACATCGAATCGACTGCACCAGATGGAATAACCCCAAATGATTTTATAGTAGCTGATTTTACTATTAATTTTAAAACTGAAAGGATTTGCTGCGTATTCATTACAATACCCCCTGGTTTTCAACTTCAGCTGTTCGAAATTTATCAATTTTTAATAAACTTTGACTTTGTGCAAATATAATTCCCATTACCGCTTTAGATAGGCCTTTTGCAAACGTTATTTCTAATTTTAAACTACCAGATCGTTCATAAAAATTAGTATCCCCATCGTAACCTCCAATTGCAAATGAGAATAAAACATTTCCATCCAACCAACTTTTTCTATCTATACCAATACTTTTATTTTCTAAATTAAGGCCTGTCAATAAAGTCTGATATCCTAAAAGATACCTTGAATCAAAGTTAAGGTTAAGATTTCGGTATTCTAATGCCACGTTATCAATAGATAGGGTTATATTAGTAATTCCTAAATTTTCAAATAAAAACGGATTTTTGGAATACTTCCCCATTAACGCATCCGTAGCTACAAATCCAATGACAATTCTCTGAGGGAGTCGATTCGAGCTAAATATGTTTTCAGTGACAGAGTTGATTGAATTTGCTGGAATTGAGATAGTTTTGATTTCGTTTCTCGTAAATGGATAAAGACACTTGGTTCGCTCAAGCTGTTTTTCATGAATTTCTACGATTTTAGGATGCACGATTTCTTTTTTAATGTAAAAAATACATTCTTCAAGTTTAATTAGGTAATTAGTACTATCTGTTGGTGATAGCAAACTGAATTCAACTGGTGCACGCTTTAATTTAAAAGTTATGTTACAAGATGGGATTATCCATCTATTTTGAAGGAATAAATCGTCGTAGATCTTACTAACCAATTCCACTGATTTGCTTTTACTAATATACTTTTTTCGATCAAAGTATCCAGGGTTAGCATCCCCGATTATTGAAGCGTTTGTGTCTTCAAAATAAAGAGCCGATTTTAACTGTGTAGATTTTAATTCCTTGCTAAAACTTAAATGAGCTAAGAGATAAGAGCAATAATGATAGTAGTTTTTTGAACTTATAAGTTTACCATTCACATATACTTCTAAAAGTTCAAAGAGGGAATGCATAAAAAAATTGCTGGTGGATAGATCTGCTCCATCTGCCAGGTCCGTTCCATCCGAGTTAACCACTTTAGCCTTTAAAAACATTTAAATATTTATGATTAATTCATAATTGGTCAGTATTATATCTCGCTGAAATACCTTGATGTAGAGGTAACTTTCAGCCAAATTCAAATAAGCGGTTGGAACTCCTATTATCTTCATACAAATACAAAATCAGAAATATATAAAATTATTTATTTAAAAATAAATTTTTAAAACTAAAAAGTAAATTACGTTAAATTCTAAGGGTGCTGCAGTTTCAGCTAGTGATGTTGAAGGATATACAGGTACAAAAAGTGAATTTGTTGTAGAAATGTCAGAACTGCTGAGATTAAAAATATTAAGGTGGCTACTTATTGCTGGTTTTGAATCTTTGGACTCCATTTCAATTTATTTTTTGGACTTTGTCTTTTTTCGTTTAGCACAAACTTTCTTGACACACTTTTTCTTCTTTGATTTACTGGTTTTTCTTTTTTTAACCCCTTTACCTGATTGAATTATACTTTTACTTCTGCCTTTACTTTTATTTGATTTCTTTTTGACACCTTTACCTGACTGGTTCTTCTTACGTCTTTTAGTCGTTGTCGCAGGGCTTTTAACTGTGCTTTTTCGTTTGATTGGATTTTTAATAACACCATCCGATGAAGAGATGGGAAGTAAATAACTCGGAGATGTGTCCAGCAGCCCTTCTTTTGTCATACTGTTTTCAGTCGAATGTGTAGAAGACATGTAAATCCTTCACTAGAGTCGAAAGGAATCAACTCATTCGACTCGTTGGTTACAATAATCTTTATAGCTTGGATTTCCGATTTGGACAGAGAATGATACTGAATGGGATAAAACACCTTGTTAGTCACAGGAATGGTTTCTCGTGACTGAGTAAACATGCGTAAAACTGATTGGTAATGACTCCCTCTTAGATGTGGGGATGCTAAATCACAATGAATGAGATAGTATTTGTTTCCACTAAACATATCAACATTTTCAAGCTCAACATTTCCAACTGGTAAAGGTGGATCAGATATTCCAAGGATTTTATTTAATCGCTTAGAAAATCCGATCTTAACATCAGATTCTTTACACTCAATGTGTATGGCCCCATGAACCTCTAAAAATGTTACTGGTATTTGACTTTTTCGAAAAGCTATGTTTATCTCAGTTACCAAATCTTGTATGTTTAATTCCGCTGGTTGATCTATATAGAAAGTTGATATCTTCGGTTGTTCAAGAATAGATATACCAATGAGCTCGCCAATTTTTAAATCTTTGTATACATCTAAATTAGGAGCTTGTTCCGCTTTAACATTTTCTGCTGGGTATTCAGCTTGCCAAAATCCTAATATATCCTGGGCATATTCACTCAAACGTAACAAATTGTTTCCTACAAATGATGTTTGAATCTCGTAACGACCATCTGCGGGAGAAGATCCAGGGATAAAAACTATTCTTAAATTGATTCCGGTTTTGATCTGATCAGCATTAAATTTTGAAATGTCCGCATCCAAATTTCCTGTTTTCTTTATTGCAATGTGTACAATTTTTGATGGACCTGTGAACACATCTACTCGGTTATCGTTGTCTACGTACCCGAAAAAAGTTTTTACAGGCTTGTAATAAACCTCACAGAGACCTATTTCATAAAATTCTTTAGGCAGATGTAGTGTGGAGTATAACAAATTAAAAAAGTTTGAAGGTTGGCCAGAATTTAGAGATATACTAGGACTGCTGGAAATTGTAACATAATATGATTCTTCCGTAGTGGGAGTTTGACCGTTAACAGATTGCATGATTATAAAACGTTCAGTAACAACCAACTGTTTCAAAGACCTAAACTACAACCGATTTCAGTTAATTTGAAAAGTGAGTTTGTAACAGCTGGCCTGTCGTTTTTCTAACGACATTATAGAGTTCATGTGGCTACATATAAGAATGAGTCACACTTTTCAACGTATGTTTCTAGCTAATTTAAACGACAATTTAGAGTTCATGTGCCTGCATATAAGAATGAGTCACACTTTACAACGTCTGTTTCTAGCTAATTTGATTGAAGGGGGATAAGTGGAGTTTACGTATTCGTTACGTTGTTATCCTTTGTTGAAAAGTCGTTGCTATGACTTGGAAGTAACTCCGCCTCGTAAAATGACCCTAATATAATGACGCTTATGAAATCGATATTCACACGCCTTTATTTTATATAAATTTTAACCGTTAAACTTCACCTTTAATAGTTTCTCCTTTTGAATCTTGAAGTATGTATGTAAATGGATGAAATTTCTTCCGTTCTAAAATTTTGAAAATTTCGAGGGACCATCGAGGAAAGTATCCCTAAATTTTTATTGTAAAAAGTAAAATCAGACAGATAAAAATTTTATACGGTTTGCTACTACCTTTTCAAACGGTTGTTTCTCCAAGCTTATACGAACGAAATTCCCTACTTCAAACTTCGGAATCTGCTTTTTTTGACTAACTAATAACTCCTTGTATAAATTACGAAA
This sequence comes from Agrenia bidenticulata, assembly GCA_034694785.1. Classification (NCBI taxonomy): domain Eukaryota; kingdom Metazoa; phylum Arthropoda; class Collembola; order Entomobryomorpha; family Isotomidae; genus Agrenia; species Agrenia bidenticulata. Next base: position 77,710 of record JAQFYM010000296.1, read on the forward strand.
AGCTATAAACTGATTATCCTTATTAATAGCATTTGGAGCGAGTAAAGTACTGGAGTGAACTTGATTATTATACGATGCTGTTAACAGCGGGAGTGCTTTTAAATAATGGTTTGTATTTTGGTGAGCAAAGACTCGAATTAACCTACTCATAATAGTTGATATAACACGTTCAACAATAGCCGAGTGACCATGAGTTGTATACCACGTTATATTTTTAGTCTTCAGCAGTTCCTGCACAGATTTGTTGCTAAATTCTCCACCGGCATCGGATGTTAAATACTTTATTAAAATTTTAAATATGCTATTTTTACTTAAAATGTAATTTTTAACGTTTATTTAAAACAACTTACTCGTGGGAGTTGATCCATCTGCTTAAAAATAACTTTAAAAGCTCTAACCAGGTTTTCAGCGTGCTTGGATTTGATTACATGAGTGTAAAGTTTCTTTGTAAAACAATCAATGCAGACTAAAATATACTTAAATCCTCTATTTTCCGAAGAAAATCGCTGCAAATCAATTAAATCGCACGCAACTAGCCAGTTTGGTAGAAAAACTAATACTCGACGCTTTTTGAATTTTTTTACAGCTGGTCTATACAAGTAATACTCCTTCAACTTTAGCAATTCTTTCTCTACTTCTCGTTTTGGTAATTTTATATGACGGTTCTTCAGAAACGACAGCAACCCTGAATAACTTCCACTCAATTTAGGATTGAAGTACTTAGCTTTTATTGAAGCCATGCCGTGAGAAATAATTAAAAACAACCTACAAGGTTTAGAGTGCAAAGAAAACTAGTTATTTATTCAAACAGTAGATGTGGTAGAAGTAGATGGTTTTAGAAATACTCCACGGACCCTCTTCCAGCTAGTTTGGATCATGCTTTTGAGACTGAGCCGACCTGTAAGATTGTCAATACTTTAGAGCAAAGTCAAACAATGTTTATTATTCACAGTAGAAATATTAACAATCTTACCTTTGTATACACCAATACCAAGAAAAATAAGAAACGCTAAAATCTCCAAAACGTCCGTTATGATTTTGAAAACTTCAAAAGGTGAGATTGGATTTAATTTCGTACAGGGTTGAGTGTGATTATTCCATATATTTGTTGAAAGTCGCTCTGAGAAGTCATAACACTTTTCAGGATGACAAGCAATGTCAATTACAAGTCCAACATATGAACTTACATCCGAAATTTTGATACAGGAAAATTCAGGATCAGCAGTTGGCCACCAAATAGATTTGATGAAAGCTTTGTTTATCAATTTAGTGCAGTTTTCACATTCAGTAACAATATCATTCATCCCACGGCTCGTAATAAGTATTGAAAGAAGAAATAGAAGAGTAATGAGAGCGTTATTTTGATCCATAGCTATCAAGGGATTGTTTGATCAGAGTGACCATGATCTTCACTAGATGTTGAAGTTCGTGGATGCTAAAGTAGATTCTCTGACCCGCATCTTTTCCATTTTTCTTCACGAAACCAAAAAGTAATTTATCTCCAATAGCAGAGCTTATCACTTCTATAGATCCAACCGAGTAAGTAGTTTCACTGATGAAATTAGATTTTTGCTGCTGAATAATCTTTGCTAACACCTTGACAGGGTCTGCTGTCTTGTTGGTTCTCTGATCGAGACTGGCGACAAATTCTCGAGGAACTCCCAGTTCTATAAAGTCAACCGGCTGAAACTCAATAGGCTTGAGATCAAAGGAGAATTGAAGCGGATCGATGGTTTTTCCTTTTAATTGGCGAGTCTTCTGTTCAACTATCCGAATGAGTAATTTCACGATTACCTGAGCTTCACAGATGTTCATCCAAACATTTTGTCCTTGAGTCTTTCCTCCATTTTTATAAATCCCAAGCATTAGATCTTCAGTCCAGTCAAATCCGTTAAAAGGTCGTATGGTTGAAGTAACAACCTTTAAACTGTTGACAAATAAGGCTTTTTGTAAATTTTCCCAGTAATTGATCTGGTTTTTCACCGTGGTAATTGTTGGATTGAATTCGGACCAATCCAGTTTAATTTGATCAATCCCATAACTTAATCCGTACTTGGATAATTGGATTGGAATGAATGTAAATGGTTGAGGTGGTACATTATGACCTTGATCATAATTCTGGGAATTTTGCTCAAATTGAAATCGATCGTTAGTGACTTCAGTGATGATAATTTGTCCCATCTCACACTTACAATTTTCATCGTTCGCAGCACATCCACAATCTTTCAAGTCTAGTTTAGACTTTTTATCTGATGCTTCAGGCCACAGTTTTTCCCTATTTGCGTTGTATTTCTTTTTGAGCGCATTAAGCGCGGCTTGATGTTTGTCGGACATGATTCAACAAGAGTAAAACAAACTAGCGTCCTGTTGGTTGAGAAGAGAATAAACGAATGATAGCTATGGTTCATGGTGAAATATAACTTACCACAAAACAGAGTATTACTAGGAGGAGCAAAAGTAAGGGGTGGCGACATTTGCTCATTCTCAGTCCGACCTAAAAACATTTTTTTTGTGTAGGTCTGAAAAAACATCAAGGAATTTTTATTGAGTTTAGAATTAATATCTAAATCTTTAAAAATAGTAAAAGCACTTATTGAAAAGCCCAAAAATATTGATATATTAAATTTATTTATTTAATACATCACATAAAAATTATCTTCAAATTCATCATCTTTGGGAGATTCAAATGGTATGATCATATCAATATGAGCTACAGTTTGTTCTCCGGGCCTAGTATTTGGAGCTGCAACTTGAACCGATACGCTTCGACCTAGTTGAGGACGTTGGACTTCAACTTGCGCCTCAACCGTGATTTCAGTCTGGGTCTTCCTACCAGCTGCATTTCGAACAATCGCGTTGACACGACCAAATGCAATGGCATCTTCTAATGCAGCGAGATCTTCAACCGAGTTTGTACTTGAGGGAGTGGTTTCGGAAATTTCTCCTGAGGGTTCATCTCCGGAATAGAAGGGATTCACGTGAGCTCCTCCGGTCTTCACTGCTCCAAACATCCTCCTATACGTGAAGAGACGCTCACAGGTTGACCCTCTAAAACACCTCTGGATCAAGAGCACGATCATAAACATAAAGATAAAAAACCCTGCAAATATAATTGTTATTATTGTTATTATTATCATCATTATCATGATTTTCATCATCCTCATCATCCTAACAATTTCAATTGTTAACATAATTAAAATTAAAAATTAATTCTAACTCACCAAATAATCCTATTAAGACTAGGCCAACAATTGAAGTAGTTTGTGTAGGTGGTGTTGTAGTTGTTGTTGTTGATGTAGTAGTAGTAGTAGTGTTAGCAGTAGTAGTAGTAGTAGTAGTAGTAGTAGTAGAAGTAGAAGTAGTAGAAGTAGTACTTCCACTAGTGGTGGTGGTGGAGCTAAATATTGGATCGGTGGGGGTGGTGGTCTGCGGAGCTAGTGTAGAGGTCGATGTCGGAGGATCTCTACATCTTTCCTCAGGTCGAACAATGACCGTCACGCGTCCTTGAAGCCCATCCAACGTAGTCAAACATTGGTGAGTTTGATTGCTCCACACGATAAAGTAGCAACCGTTTAAGTTGCAAGGTGGACATGTGTCCTTCAACCGACATCCAGCTACAGTAGTGATGATCAAGGTCATCACTCCAAGTACTACCTTCATCTAAAAAAAAAACATTCGAACATTTCATCCCGGCCAGATATGAACATAAAAAATAATTTTGGAGATATCTCCCAATCACACCTCCGTCGCGTTCGCACCTCTCCCGAAAAAAAAAATCTTCTCCTGGTTTCTCTTCTTTCCTTCGGAAATGTAGAGGTGGTTATAAACTCCACTATTTAAAAAAACACTCGAACATTTCATTCGGGCCAGATAGGAACATAAAAAATAATTTTGGAGATATCTCCCAATCTCACCTCCGCTGCGTTCGCACTTCCCCCGAAAAAAAATCTTCTCCTGGTTTCTCTTCTTTCCTTCGGAAATGTAGAGGTGGTTATAAACTCCACTATTTAAAAAAA
>JAQFYM010000297.1:0-81638 GCA_034694785.1 Agrenia bidenticulata
GTCGGTCTTTTCGAAGATACCAACTTGTGTGCCATCCATGCCAAGCGAGTTACCATTATGCCCAAGGATATCCAACTCGCCCGCCGAATCCGTGGAGAACGAGCTTAAATTATCATGTCCAATAACACCGTATAAACCAACGGCCCTTTTAAGGGCCACCACTACCTCCCAAGAGCAGTAAAATGAATGACGTACTGAAAATATAGAAATGTAAACTGAAAATCACATGCATTCCAAGCAAGTTTTATGTCGAGGTTCATCTCATCTGCATCATTTGGGGTTAAGAGAGACAATTTAAACCTAGACATGGGGCATATTTAGCTATTACCACTAAGTAATGATAAAAATCCCAATCCCTATGAAAGATGAATCCTCAAGAACTTAAAATATTTAAATAAGCCACTATGCCGTATCATGCTTTCATGCTAATGTTCCTCAATCGCGTAATTTATGCATTGAATATAAAATATCAAACGACATGAACAAGGAGAAAATTTCCTACGGGATGACTCATTCTAGAAAGCTCACGTATCACCTAATACACAGACTAGCACTAAGACTATGCTAACCTCTTCGCTCTTCCTTACGACACATATCCAGATACTGTAACTCAAACGGTTCCTACAGCCGAATTTCTGAAACTAAAATATATGCATCATTCTACATAGACATGGGGCATGTCCCGCATTTCAGGAACCAGTGGATATGTTACGGGGAGTATTGAGATTCTCTAAGAAGCCGTTATTGGTCTGGCCTGGCAGTTGACTTTTCTCTTTCTTCCACTTCCACGTCCGCTCCTCCGTATATATTCCATCTTTTCCAAACTGTAAAATCATTCACAGATCCTGGTTCATCGTTAGTACAAGTTTTTCAGTTAATTTTTACAAGCAAACTGCCAACATGACTGGCCGAGGAAAAGGAGGAAAAGGTCTTGGAAAGGGGGGAGCCAAGCGTCATCGTAAAGTCCTACGTGACAACATCCAGGGTATCACAAAGCCCGCTATCCGTCGTCTTGCCCGTCGAGGAGGTGTCAAGCGTATCTCTGGACTCATCTACGAAGAGACCCGTGGAGTCCTTAAGGTCTTCCTGGAGAATGTCATTCGTGACGCTGTCACTTACACTGAACACGCCAAGAGAAAGACGGTCACTGCCATGGACGTTGTCTACGCTCTGAAGCGACAGGGACGTACCCTATACGGATTCGGAGGTTAAATATACTCCTATCAACCAGCTACCACACTTCTCATTACCTGATCTCATAACCAACGGTCCTTTTAAGGACCACCACATTATTCTAAGAGCAAAGATACCATTGAATTGTCGTACCTACTGGTACTGTGCATAGGGGTTTTGAGACTTGCTATAAGTAGCATACCCGGACGTTAAAGAAGAAACTGATTTCATGGTGTGATTCCTATGCACTAAAAGATAAGGTCAAGGCCATGTGCCATGCCACCCTAAATAAGAAACCCGCTTCTTATCCCCCTTTCACAATTTATTGCATGTGAAATAAAAATGATACCCATGATTTCTGAATGATACCCTATTACAGGAAATATTGATTCGCTTGATCACCATGGGGAAGTGGAATGCCAACAAAGCCAGAGGGGCAGAGGTGAGGTACAGGGAAGTTTGGATCAGTTCTTCAATCAAGTATAAATTAGTTTGATGAAATGGTATGTATATGATACGGAAAATTAATGATGAATATTTAGATAAATTATAACAAAGTGACAAAGTAATTTCATAGACAAAGCGTTTACAAGTTTTACAAAAGGAATTCAATAGAAGTACTGAAAACTTACACAACCGTGAACTAACTATTATCATGCAAATTAAACAGAATAGGTAAACCAAAAATTTGATTGCTCATTCAATTGTTATTTAAAATAGCCGGAAACTACACGATTGTAAATAATAAGATCAGATCAGTTAATCTTTAATTGAGTATCCGATAAGATTATAAAAGACAGAAAAATGGCCGAGGACGACTCTGATCTGGATATCGAAGAACTTATCAAGGTTTCAAAATATTTTTATTGAAAATAATAAAAAAACATCTTCTTAACCATCACACGTTTTATACATTTTTTTAAAAATATGTTATTTCTTATAAATAAATAAGGGTCTTGACTTGGGCGATAATCCGAAGAAACCAACACCGACACCGACAGTGATACCACCCCCACCTCAGAAATCAAATCTCAAAGATCCTAATACAATGGCAATTAAAGAAGTTAATAAACCTTTTGACAATGACCCGATCTCAAAACAGGTATGCGAAAATGCTTTTGATAAATATTAGAGCGATAAATAAATACGATTTTATTTATTTATTAGACTTCGCAGGCCAAGTCTGTTCGCTTTTCTTATGACATCCAGGATTCCTCAGGCCCTGTGAACCAAAAAAACCCTTCGTCAATGCTAAACAACATGTTCTTTCCCGAGGAGGACAAATCCATTAATGCACCGCAAGCTAAAATCCAGCAACAAGATAACCCTAGCAAACAAAGTGAAGCCATTCAACAACCTCTGGGAAAAAAAGTTGAACAGAATAATGACTGGCTTGGTCTCGATGACAGTAAACCTGAGTCATCTAAAATGACGTCTACCAACTTTAAAACGACTACAGGGCCACCCACAGGACCATTAACTGCTCCCAACAATCCTACTAAAATAGTTAGTAAATCGTCAGGAGTATCGGCAAGTGTGCCTCAAAGCAGGTCATCACAGGATTCGTTTGATGGACAAGATTTATTACAATTGCTCGATACCAAAATTAATGGCCCGTCCCCCCATGTACGTTCAAGAAGTATGGAGAACCGTGAAGAACCTGTGCTAAGAAAACCTCCTTTGCCACCATCCGAAACGGCAAAAAATTTGAAAAGGGGGGAACCAGGGTTCTACATGACACCCCCGGGTACAAGGTCTGTGTCACCTTCAACGCAATTTAATTTAGGCAGAACTCCGGAAAAGTCCAACGAGTTCAAATCTAATATTTATCCTGGGATTCATCACCAATCCCCAGAAGGGGGATCATTATCCAGTCTCAATTTATTGCAAGAAAATTCGAAACCTGTTCAAACATTTCCAGCGTCTTCCAGCATTTTGGATTCGCTGCCATTTTTGAAGCAGAAAGCTCAAGGAACGACTGCTATGGCTGGAGACAATTACCAAAACCAAAGTCAGGCACCGGCTGTTCCGCAGGGTCAAGGGAGTGTAAAAAAGAAAGGAAGTATATCAAAGGTTGCTGTAAATTCCCCTGCCAATACGCTTCAGTTGCCTAGTCATCTCGTCAATGAGGAAGAGCTTAAGACGATGAGCTCAAGCTTGAAAACTTTGTACGGAAATCAGTTAGAGATGCTGGAAACTAGTTACAAAGAACAAATGGAATTCTTGTCCTTGTCCAATAAACGGAAGGAGGATTTGCTCAAGGAGGAAATGTCAGGTTTGCAAGGCGATTATGATCAGCGGATTCAAAGGCTCAGGGTAAATTGGCAAAATAATAACAATATTTGATGCATGCAAAAGCAAAACGCTAATTTATAGTCACTTTCAAATCAATGATTATAGACTGAACTGATCGAAAACGAGACAAGGCATCCCAAAAAAGCTAATGAAGAGATCTCCAATTTGTCAGCGCATTTTGAGAAACTGTCGGCTCAGCTCGAGATGCTTAAAACGTCTTTAGAATTTCAAAACAAAAAAGAAATTAATTTCGAAACTCTTGGACCAGGTTTATCTAAAGAATTGGACAGACTTTTAGACAACAAGCTTACAAATGTGTCTCAAACTATTCAGACATCTTTGATGAAAGAAATACGACACACTTTAGAGACATCAACTTCTCAAAGTATTTCAGATCAATCGGATCAATTAAAAGAGCTTAAGGTCAAGCTAGATGATGTTGTTGGTGCAACTGGTCAAAATTCTGAACTTGTTTTGTCAAAGCTGAATGGTAATCCAAAAAAAAATATTTTAATGATATTTAATGACATTTAAATTGCTTAATTTTTCTACTGTTATTCTGTAGAGACAGAGAAAACTCGACAAGTAGAGTTCGAGAAGTTGATTAGAATTCAAAATAAGATCAAAGAAAAAGCCATCAACTCAACTATGAGCTCGATCAATAAAATTTTTGAAACCACAAAAGAGGAAGATCTTCGGAAACGTGATCGACTTGCATTTCAAGTCAAAGAGTTTAGAAAAGATTTGCGCCGACTATATGCAGAATTAGAGAATAAAAATGACTCTGTCCATGTAAGCAATAAATAAAGCAGGATAAACTAAACAAACTATTTAAGCTAACTGTTTTAAATTTATAACCAGAAATCTCAATTAAGTATGGAACTGGAGCAAAGATCGATAACCCAAGCGATTCGAGATATCAACACACTTTTTAAAGTAACTTCAGTAAAGCAAGACTCATTCAGTAGCAACGAAATGCTCAATCAATTAACCTCCAGACAAGCAGTCCATCAACAATCTCAAAACGAGATGGAAATCAGACTTTTACGGGACGAAAGAAATGCCTTATCTGAATCCATAGCTGAATTAAATGTTCAAAAAAGGAAACTGACCGATGAGAAATTGAATTTCGAAAGAGATAAGATGGAATTGGAAAGAGAAAAGGTTCGAGTTAGAGAAATTGAAATGAGGTCAAAGGCCAGACTCGCCGAAGCTGAAGATCTTAAAGGGGTAAAACTAATGGAATTAAAATATTGATTTTAGAATTACTCTAATATCGAATCGAGCTACTAATTATTTTGATATTGGGATAGGATGCGGAGTCAGTTCGACTTCATGAAACTAAAATTTCCGGTGAAGCTCAACACAAGCTTGATGTAATGGGAAAAGAGCGATCAAAAATGAAGGAACGGATTTTCGAAATAGAACAGAAGCTGGTGATGCGGGAACAAAGACTTTTTCAAGAAAAAAGCGAGCTTATGCGGGAGAAGATGTTTGTGGACAAATTAAGGGACCAACTTCTGTGTCCCGGTTGCCTTAATTCGGTCAAGGGAGTTTCGTCCTTAGCTCACATGGCCCCTCCGCCATATTTCCATCAATTACGGTCAGAGGGGGATGGAGTTGATGTGGGGATTAGGGGTGATGGAGGGGGAAATATTGGTAGAATGTTTCAGCAAATTTCTAGGATGAATTTGACCCCGACTGAAGAGGCTTATTTTCGTAAAGAGAGCTCATATTTAGATGATTTGAGTACAAAAGATTTTACAGATTTATAATAAAATTGATAAATACCTATTATTATGACCCCCCATTTGGATTTTTTTCAGTGAACGTATCCCTTAAAAGTTAAAACTCACAGGTGCAACTTCATATCGCCCGAGCCAGGTTAAAAAATTTCAAGCTTCTAAGCCAATTTATGAACATCGGTGGGGATACTCTAGTATTAAAGTTTTGCAAGTATTACTTTGTATTTGCTATAAAGGAACCATGAACTACCAGTATGCAAAATTTCAGGTTTTGTTATGTTGCCTATGCAACCATAACCGGTGGGGGTCTTTTGATCACCAAAGGTCCCCTACTGGACCGATGTTACCCATCTTAGAACTTATTCATTGTATTGACCCTGACCCTATGTACTTGTGTACAAAATTTCAAGTCAATCGGACACGTTTAAAGAGAGTTATCGTGATGACAGACAGACAGACAGACGGACACGGTGATCACATAAGCCCTGGCTGGGGCTAAAAATTTAAAACGCATATATCGTGACCCCAGCCTAAAGGGTTAACTCACAATCAGTCCCAATTTAATTCCAGGAATGAACTACAATAACCCATCAATGCAATTGTTTATTGTTTTATTTGCACAGAATTTATCCTTCATGAACGTACCCTTTATTCATTTATAATTAAGGAGACGTTCTGGAAGGGTCAGGTCCAATAAAATGCTTACCAAAATCTTTTAATAAAAATTGAATGTAAATCTTAAAAATCTTAAAATACATATAATCGCAATTTATAAGCACAGAAGTCTACCAAATTTCTGATAGAAATTTTAAAATAAACAAATGAAAAGACCTTGAAACCATTTACCATTTGGGATCATTTAATAGCCAAAGGAATTAGAAGCAAAATAAATACAAAATAAATATCTCACATTTCCCACATTGATCAATTGCAAATATCTAGCCCATAAGTTCTAATTAAAAATTCATATGGATAATAACTATTTCATTTTGAATCGTTAATGTTAATTTAATACATACCTATTTCAAAGTAAGGATTAATTTACAAATTAATTAATTAAAATCCCAAACCAAGATGCTAAAAAATCCAGTCGGCCAACGAGCCATCTAGGGCTGAAATACAAGGGCGAGGGATTTCCTTTAAATTCTTGCCACTAAAGTTGAACTCACATGTGTTCCTGCTCCTGTAGAGTGTTTGGCAATGTGGGTTTGATAATTTTGATTTCAATTTAATATTTATAATTCAACTAGTGCAAGGGCACTACAATTTTAATCGAAAAGATCATTTCAAAATTCTCAATGGACGAAAGTATAGACCAGGAAGTTGCTGAGGGGGGCGAATTCCTCCCAGGATATCCATCCGTTTCCGAATTTTCCAGGGTAAGGGTTTTATTGTGAAAAATGTGTTTAGAAATGTTTTGGGAATTTTCATAAATTAATTTTGTATTTTTATTTGATTTTCAGGAAGGGATAAAAACGATCATTGCAGCAACAAAGGCATTTCAAGCCCTACCTGCCGCAGGACCGGCATGGGATTTGCAGAAAAGTTACCCGCAATTCAACCGGGCCTTGAAAAATGCCCGGAACAAGCTCGTTCCCATGTAATGTGTGCTGAATTATAATTGGCATAAAAGTTGTGTTAATTGTTCTTAACTCATTGGATATTTTACATTTTAGGCTGTCGTCCTTGTTGAGGCATGCCAACATCCCGGTGGAAGACTTCAAGTCTGGAGATATCGATGAGAAGTTTGACTTTCTTGTAGAATCTAATGATGACATGCTGGAGAGAATAGTAAGTAATTTTAATCTGATTTTTTAGGTTTTTTACCTTTCAAATGCGAGATTTCTAACTATGTTCATTGTTTAGGGGTCAGCACTTGACGAAGCATCTGGGCTGTTTAAGAAGTCAGAAAACTTGGTGGTAAATCAAACAAGTGTGTCTGCGTCTTTGAAGCCCCCTGGGACGTGGGGGAAAAGGAAGGCATTGGACGAACAAGGTCCTGCCCCTCCGAGCCCGGAAAATGCAGAACCCAAACTTAGTAACAGGAATATCAAGAAGGCCGTTTACAAATTAAGTGTTAAGGAAAAGCCTCAGCTTAAATTCAAGACCCCGGTTGATAATAGTGTTGCGGCCTTTGTTCCAAAGTTAAAAGAAAAGCCATACTCTATCAAACCCTTGTCAATTCTTCCGGAATATAATAGCAAAAATGAAGAATTGTAAGTATCAGTTTACAAATATTATTTGGTTAAGTTAAAATAAATCTGAAGCATGTTTTTTGAACATCTACTAGCTTTGGACATCCGTACCTCGTGGAGCTTAATCAATGGGAGCCTTTAGATTCTATGTTGACTAAAGTTATACCAACGCCCCCCAGAAAATTGGAAGAAACTCCATTAGTCGAAGTTATAACGGCGAGGGATTTAGAAAATCTTCTGAAAGATTTGTATGAAGTTTCCGAGCTAGCTATTGATTTGGAACATCATTCTTACAGAAGTTACTTAGGATTCACCTGTCTTATGCAGATATCGACTAGAGAAAAAGACTACATTGTCGATGGGTTGGCCTTGCGACAACATTTGTATATGTTGAATGAAATATTTGCGAATCCCAAAATTGTAAAGGTATGACAATTTGTTTAATTAGTTTATTGAAATTCTTATAATTTAATTGACTTATTTTGTTTGGACAGGTTTTACACGGCTCAAATAGTGATATTGAATGGCTACAGAAGGATTTCGGCCTATATATTGTGAATATGTTCGACACACAGCTTGCAGCAAAATTGCTCAATTTCCAACAGCTTGGTTTGCAAATGCTTTTAACTCGGTACTGTGGTATAAGCCAAAACAAGACTTTCCAATTGGCTGATTGGCGGATACGTCCGCTCCTCAAAGAAATGATCCATTATGCTAGACAAGATACACACTTCCTATTGTTCATCTATGACAGTATGAAAAATGAGTTAATTGAAAGCGGAAACCAGCATAATAATCTACTGATATCGTGCTATGACCAATCAAAATTACTTTGCTTGAAGGTGGGTTTATACATGTGACATGGTTAAAAAAATTCTTGCAATTGGTTTGATTAATATTGTATTTATTTTAATAGAGATATGAAAAACCAGGAAGTAATCCTAACTTGGCTCTGAGGAAAATGAGGCGTTCGCTAAACAATCGGCAAGTCTACGCTTTCACAGAACTTTACAAATGGAGGGATGAAATCGCTAGGGAAAAAGACGAAAGCCTTGCATATGTTCTCCCCAATCATATGTTACTAATGATCTCAGAGCAGATGCCCAAGGAAATGACAGGAATATTGGCTTGCTGTGACCCAGTACCATCTTTACTCCAGATCAATCTCGGTGCTGTTCATAAAATTGTTACAACTGCCAGAGAACTCCCATTGCAGGTAATTTTTTATTTACTTATTGATGAAGCATGAATATTCACAGATCTTTCACCGTATTATTAATTTTTAATGTATTCTTTCCTAAAATTCACCAGCAAGAGAACGTAAACGAAGAGAAAACAGAGAAGCGTCAAAAACTGAAGGACTGGGTGGTTTTGATGAATAGTGTTCACGATGTCAGTTTAAGTGAAATAGCAGATCCAATGCATGGAAAAACTAATGAAAATAAAGCAGCAATCAGCGAACTGCTTAGTGTAAAAGTATGGCCACAGCCTCTTAAGGAACCTGAGGACCTAACCTGGATACAGATGCTGGAAAAACCGTCTATTTTCTTTAATCATAAAATATCAACCACGAAGAAATCAATTTCCAAGTCTGCGTCTACAAATAGTGTAAAGTCGCATCAATCGTCGTACACATTCGAAGCAGCTGCCACACCGTTCGAGAGGTATCAACTAAGCAAGGAAATTATGGAAATGATGAAAGATCCAATCAAGAAAGACGCATTAGACATGGAAAACCCAGTTGTTAGAGCTGTTTATGAAACTGTATTCTGTGATCCTTCTGACGAGCTCGAAGATGCAGAAATCGATGAAAAACCACAGGAGCTGGCTAAAGTGTTCACGGAAGGAGAATTTATACCTTTCAATCCTCTGGTATGAACTATTAATATGATTTTCACAGTTCCATACCCTTCTTAATCTTTTGTAAGTTGTCTAGTTGATTTAAAAACTTAATTTAAAATTATTTTCTAGGCCGAAGGAGGCAAACCTTCTAAGAAACGAAAGAGAAAGGACCAAGGCGAATCTTGGAATGATGATAGTCATGTCCAAGCTGCACCAAAAAAGCAAAAGTCAATTCCCTTCAAAGTAGATGTATCTGATGTTGAAGACTTAAGTGACGACGCAGATCCGTCCAAACTTGACGAATTCGTGGCAGTATCCAATGCAAAAGGCAACAAGTCAAATGAGGCTAAGAAAAAACAGAAGAAGAAGAACAAGGGAGGGAATATCTTACATAAGTTGAAGAAACCCTTCACTAAGAAAAAGCCTACAGATCTATTAACAGAAGCAACTGCAACTGATTCACAATCGAATAATAGAACTAGATCCAATGACCGTTTAGCAGGCCAAGGGCACTCTCAACATAACGATTCCAAGCGCCAAAGAAGTAGTGGTGCCTCCAATCAACAAAATAAACGAAGTCCTAGGCAGAAACAACAGAAGAACCAGCAAGATTCTCCCAACCAAAAGGGTGGTCGTCAACAAAACAAGAAGAAAGGTGGAACTGGAACTGGAAAGTTTTACGACTTCCGGAGTCGAGGGAGTGGTAAGAGTATGACTTTCAAGTAAGCGTTTCTAGTTTTACATATTTAAGAGTATTTTGTGTGCGTCAAATCTGTTTTCTTTGCCCTTATATTTGTTAAGATTAAGGATTAAGAGCTCTGTAAGAGGATTTTCATGCATAAATTCTCACCATTTTAAGTTTAATCTATCCCTTATATCCCTTCCCAGAAACTTTAATAAACTTAAGGATTTTAAAACTTAATCTGTGTCTTAAGAACATGAAGTACAGCGACTTTGTTTAGATTTGCATATAATAGTATTTCCAGATTTATTCAAACTTGCACAAAATCATGACATTAATGACAGATTAAAGTGCGAATATGATTTAAATAATTTTGATGCTTCCAGTTTCCAAAATATCCTTATCCATTTATCACCATCATCTATTTAGAAATTAGGCACTACTGGTGGTAGGAGCCATAGTGGGTGCGCGGGTTGTATGGTGTTTCTTGTTTTTCTTACCAGCGGCACTAAAGACATGAAAACCATTAGAGTTTCAAACTTTACGATTAAACTAAACTCGTTCTTATCAAAGTGTCATTGCATACGCTAAAGCGTCCAAAGCTTCGAATGCGGGCATAGGGGCTGGGGCTGCAGGAGTTGTCGCGACAGTAGGATCTGACGAAGGATTAGTGGGCATCTGGCTAGTTGGAGCCATGGTAGTGGTCTTCTTGTGGTGCGGGTGGCGAGTGTGGTGACCCTTGCCATGTTTCTTGCCAACGTTTCTGTGAATGAAATGTTTTAGAAAATGCTAGAACTCGGCCAGTTTTAATGGTTAATTAAAAGAATTGTTAGGTTAATTTTTCCTTACCCATCAGCAGGAGATGCCATGGTCTGAAATAAAAATACATTTTTGTTTACAAGTTTTCAGCTGATTGAGAATGTCGATTTTAAAATACTTACGGAGGCGAGGATTGCCATACAAGCAATAACGGCTAACAATGCGAATCTCATCTTGAATTTGTGGAAGAAGAATGGTGTGTAAAGATATGATTGAAAACTTGGTTAGAAGCTGATTGTGCCATGATCATAGCTGGGACCCCGTTTTATACCCGTTCTTGAAATCCTGTTAACCATAATCGAGACGGCGACCCATAAATTATTTACCTAAATCCGCTTTTGTGGTATCAATTAGCATTACCATCTGTCTCCACTGTCTATAAAATTACACTTATTTATGAGTTAAGTTATTTGTTTCAAAAATTTTTAAAACGTCCTTAGTTAACATCTATTACTCATTTCTGGGAGTTGGTGTCATCGTTTAATTGGATAAACTTGTTTTGATTACAACTTACTTCAACACATGAAGGCTATGCAGACAAGTAGAAGCGTTTCACATGAATGGTTATTATTATTGTGGTTACTAAATTGAGTCATTAAATCTTCTGTCTTTACATATCCTTTTTTAAATGAATACGTAATTAGATAATAACAAATTATGAAATTCTATTGACATAAAAAATTTCCAGAATGTCTTATTCGATGGAACATTTTATTTATTCCATTGCTCGATTGCCTTTACCTTATTGACTCAAACAAAGCCCAGTTCTCTGATTGAACAAGAATTATTTCTGATCATCTAATAGATTGAAATCGAAGAAGACATGAATATGAATAATAATACATTCGAAACTTTTGGAAAACCACTTTCAGGCAGTCAGTCGCCCGTCCCGTTTATTCATGAAATAATCTATACATTAGAGTTAGCTAAAACGAGCGATTTTTAGAATAAACTGAAGACTCAGGTAATTTTTTCGAATTCTTACTTACAAACAACTTAAAATCGACAATCAACTACACAAATTCTTTTCCGTTTGAAAGTGAAGAACTTTCAATTTAGAAATCGAGCTTTAACAAATCGCAGGCATAACATTAAGGTAAATTCAGTAATAGATTTGTCCAGCTATTCAGGTTTAGTAAGCCCGAAACTTTCAAATACATTACAAAGACATGCATTCAGATTTTTTTTAAATACCTACTATTTTTTTTAAATTTTACAAAGGCTTAAAGGGCTTGAACAAGATATGAATAAAGTAATAATTTTACTAAGATTACGAGGTAAAAGTATTTATTTACAAATGCAATATTATTTCACATTCTCTCCAGTTAATATTAGACGTTACAAGTTTCAAAGTCTTTCTTCAACTGCTCCAAATTATACTGAGCATCGCTAAAACGCTTCTGTGAATCTTTTTCTCTTGCTTTTTGCCGGTCTAAATCTTCCTTCAAGGAGTCAACTCGTCTTGGAATCGCGATATTTTCCATATCCTTTAAAAATTCGAACGTCGATTTTTCCATACCAGTTCTCTCTAACTGATCAGTTAAATCTTGGAATTGTTTTATCAAAGCTTGAGCTCGCATTTGGTATCCACCCGTCAAAATTTTCAACCGTTTTTCCATTTTTGCAGCTCTCTTGGCTTCCTTAGTCATTTGATTACGATTTTGCTCAAGTTTCTTTTCCATCGATTCCAAACGATCTTTCTTAGTTGCAAGCGATGCCCTAGTGTACCTGTTCTGACCTGGCAGGAACAAGACCTACAACATCACATAGGGTCAGTTTTAAACTCCGAAAAATAGACACACTGGTGACTATAATAGAATAATCACAGCTAAGGAACATACCTGTGATAAGCACTCCTCCCAAACTTGAGTGTATGCATCAATAGTTAGTTCTCCGTGACCCATCCCTTTCTTAACAATTTGCATCTCTGCTTCCAACACCTCATTAGCCTAAAAATTCACGTCGATGAACAATAAATTTTACTTAGTTGATCATAGCTTAACTGATTGCCATTTTTTAAATGTAAATAATTTTTAATACCTGTTCCATGTCGTCCGCAGATATATCATCATATTGATGTACTTCTAAGAATGAAAAATGCTTGTGCTCGTTATGAACAACAGCTTGGCCTTTCTTCGACACAACCTGATTATCAGCAGGTGCAACTAAAGCATCATGATGAAGCATGAGAACCATCTCTTGCTTAATCATCTCTTCAGCCTGGAGAAATCAAAAATTAGTGAAATGTTAGAAATCTTCTATAATAATACATATGTACAGTCAGCGTCGATAATGTATATTAATCGACCTTCTGCAAATCACTCAGCTCCATTCCTAGAGGGCGGAGAATAGATTCATTGACATCCATAGGCCGAGGGAGATTTCGCTGAACAGATTTACAGAGTTTCTTGAATTCTTCCATTCGCTTAGCCTGTGCCTCTGCTGCTGCCTTCATATCAATATCTGCCTTGTCCTCTATTTTGGCTCGTGCTTTGGCCAAAGCATCATCAACATCGCCTTCATTATCGTCATCAGGTACAACGATCTCATAGTCATTTTTCGGGGTTGGCAAAGCGCCCAACTGTTCCTTTAAATTTTCTCGTACCTGCCACGGGAAATTCAGAACTCTTTAAAGTTTTCTCTTTGATAATTATTGTATCTGATTATTGACCCTATTGTTATGAAGAACTTACCACTTTCTGAACCTGTTTGCTAAAGGTTCCGTCGGTTTCCATTTCTTCTTCTGGGTTGATATTCAACTTGTCCCTCAAAGGAGTCGCAGCAGGAATAGCGTTTCCTCCTTTTCCACGTGGAGTTGCACCAAGCCTGCTAGATGCTGGAGTCATCCCTTGCTGACCGGAAGGTGTTCGGAAGGGTGTGGCCAAAACAGTATTCACGGTCGATGTCATTTGAGGAGTTGGAACAACTCCGCTGAAGTCGCTGGTCATTAAAGGGGTATTTAGCCCTCCTTTCAGAGGAGTTTCCACATTTGTCAGTGCCATTATGTTTTGAGCCTCCTAAATTATAGATATAATGAATTACGAAATTGGATTTTTTTTTCAATTTTTAAACATTAAAAAATTACTTGAAGGATTTTGTCTGTATACGATGCTGGAGTTCTAGGTGTTCTGAGTGCATTTGCTGAACTCGTCAACGAATAGTCATTCAGTAATGTTTGAGAGGCCAGTGTTCCAGTTTCACTTGCAGCCTCTTTGGCCGCTTGTGAAGCTTTTCCCAACTTGACAACTTGTTCCAACTCTCCATCTGAAATCTGTGGCTCTGGTAGAACAAGTTTGCTACGCTTTCGTTGTGGTTCATCCTGCTGCCCAATGAATGAGGGCAGATCATTTTCCTTCCGCTGTTTAAGTTTATCTTTATCCTTCTTTCTTTCACGCTAAAGAAAGATAAAACAAATCTTGTTAGCAATCAAATCCCTAACAAAAATATTAAATACAACAAAACTCCTAACCTCTTCTTTGTCCTTCCGAAGTTCTCCCTCTAACTGCTGCTGTCGCAGCCGCCTGAAATTTGGATTCATGGGATCGAATACTTCATTGGAAGTATCATAAAACCCTGAAGAAGGTTCCTTCTCAAATGGGATCTCCTTGTTGTAATCAATCTGTCTCTTCTTTGGCCTTTTATGTCTCACACCAATTCCAGCCATTCGTAACTCCCTTCTCTTCTGCAGTGCAGCTAGTCTACGAGCTTCTTCTAACTGCTTTTCCCTAGCTTTCCTCTTCGCTTTTTTGCCTTGTGTATTTGCCAATCTCGCTCTTGCTTCCGACAACATTTCAAGTTCTAAATAAACAAATAAGGTTAACAAAGTTTTTGAAAGCATGTAAATGAGTATTAGATGAAAAACAGACCATCTTCGTCCATGTCCTTTGGGTCAGGTCGAGCCGGTTTTGTTTCCGGATTCGGGTCAATTTCTCCCGGTCTAAGCTTTCTAGGATCATCTGTGGATTCCTCTCCTTCCTCTTTCTTCTGTGCCTGATCCCTAAAGAAACAGATGATAGTAATCATAATCAATAACCGAAACAATCACTTCTCAAAACAATAATAACTCTTTTTCAAAATAATGTTCTATGTTCTTACAAAAGGTATTCATATCTTTCCAAGCACTGCGCCGCGGTTCGTCCAATAATCGGTGCAATTGTTCTCCATTGAGTTGGCATAAGCTTAGCCATATGCAACAACTTCTCGTCTTCTTCTCGACTCCATTCAGTTTTCTTAATACCAGGGTCCAGCCACTCGAACCAACGGGCCTTACACTGTTTGGCAGACTTTCGGTGCAACAGTGAAGCAATTCGAGACCATTGGTTCTTCCCATATTTCATTACGGCAGCTTTAAGAATCTCATCCTGGATAAATCGAAATTAACAATCAGAATTAGTCTCATTACATCAAAGGTTCAAAAAATCGATAAGGTAAGAGGAAATTAAACAATAAATCACCACCGGTAACCTGTTGGGGCGGATATCCTAGATGTCATACTGCCTTTATATTGAATATGCATATATTTGTAATTTTGCTTACCTCTGTGTTTCTCCAAACACCTCCTTTTATCATAACCCTCGGCATTTTGGATGGTTGAGTTCTCTACTACGATTTCGGAAGTATAATTAAATTACTAAGTTTGCTAACTTTGTGAAATTGTGAGGAAATTATCTTGTAACTTTAACCAGAATTATCTCCCAAGTCCAAAAGTCTAAAATACAACATGAAGGATCGAGGTCTTTGCGTCTGGCAAATTTGAATTTCCCACGGTTAGTAAGCTGGCAGAACTTAGTCTGACTGCAATCTCGTCTCGCAATTTTTTACTTGAACGCAGAGGCAGAGGCAGAGTGATAGTTTAATTACATTTTCCTTCCGCATCGTTTGACCTTTTGTGGTGACCGGAGACAGTTTTATTTTATTGAGATTCTTTTTATTTTTATTATAATTTGATGGTTATTTACTATTGATCTGTCAATATGAAAAATAATTTAATAAAAGGAGATTTGGAGATTAGAAGCACGATTCCGAACACCTTAAATATTAAATTAAATGACCCGTCCCTCATTCCCAGCTGACAGAAACCAGAATCTTCCCTATACCCTCGAGCCCTATGCATAAAAATGCTGGAGGTCATAAGTTCATCTGACATAAAAAATTTCACAGAGATCGATAAAATATGTCAATAATATGTGTAATATGTATGTCAATATACTTGATGAATATTTACGCAAATGATATACAAATACCATTTATAGCCTACAGAGTCTTAATAAAGTATAAACTATTTTCAGAAACAAACTGATCTGCCTAAAAATGTTACGGGATCATCAGGGTCAAACATGCATAATTGGCTTCCATTGTTAAGGAGGATCGGGCCAGGGGCGAGGTCTATTTGGTCTAAGTCTCGTCGTCGTCTTCGTCGCCATTTATTCGTCGAGTCCCTCATAGGTCGACTCATGTACCAAGGGTAGTCACTTAGAAAGCGACTAGCAGCCACACAATTGTCCACATCTTTTAGTTTTTTGGGGAAATCCCCTAATAATCCTCCATATAGTTGCCCCTTCGAAATGTCATACCCTTTGCTCTTCAACCTTCGAAAATCATATAATCTGATTTACGACAAATTTCCCTATTGGTGAAATGAAAATAAATCTTTCGGGTTACCAAATGTCTTGTATTTGGTTGTTGAACAAAGGAAGAAAGGCGACGGTGAGGGCCTGGTGGTCATTGTAGTACGCTTTGAAATGGGGGAAGCAGTATGAATGAGCGTTTACCAACTGTAATTCAAAACGTTATTTTGTACCTGCTTTTGCAATCGCTGTTATTATTTAAAGTTAATGAGGCATTTAATCATTAGAGAATATGTAACCATTTTCCACACGGTTTCGGTAAGAGGTTCTCGAGTAGTAGTATCGTCCATGACCCCTTGGGAAGCAATTGGAGTCGGGTCCAGATCCACCACTTTGCTTTCATTTCCATATACATCTAATTTGGATGTCGTCACGTCTGACTATGTATCAGATAGTGAATATACATACACATCTTCATTTCAGAACCAATATTAATATGTCAACTGACCCTATAGTTTTTGCAACCCTTGTCTTTGTTATTAGGTTGATGAAATACATGAGGCCTTGCGTCGTTGTAACATCGCTTTAGGGCATATTCAATTCTTCTGAACGAATTAGGAGCTAGGAAGGGTTCCTTGACATGAAAACTCTCCAACTGAACCTTCATAAAAGTATTCAGGGCCATCTCAAAGTAGTCTGCTTTGATGGCAGTGCATGTTCTCTATATTTTTTTATGAACGGTTGTACGAATAAAATTTATTATTGAATAAATTATTACATTTATACTGTAATTGTCCCAGAGAAAACCTTCACCTGCATAATCATCTTCATAATATCAAGTAGCTTGAATATGGGATATCGTCCTTGAACTCCAGAGGAGGACTTGGATTCAGAACGGTTGGAGTTTTTTAAGACGCCAATCAACTCTGCCACCACATTGTCCACATATTGATCTATCTGATCTCTCATTAATTTGTGACCTATTTCCTCGAGCCCTGAAGGAAGGGAATCCTCGCTTTCGACTAAAACTGGAATTAATTAAAAATTTGAATATGTGTATGTCAGAAAGTAATTCACGTAATTAAATGCTTGTAAAAATCATATTTGGCCTACCTAGCGATCTAGGGTTCTTTTGGATGCTCTGGATTTGAGGTTTCGAGGGGCTCTGGATTTGAGGTTTAGAGGGGCTCTGGATTTGAGGTTTAGAGGGGCTCTGGATTGGAGGGTTCGAGGGTATGGTTGGATAACTTGAAAATCTCTTTAGAAGATTTCTGTCAAAATCAGAGTCGAGGGCTGGCGAATCACTGTCGTATAAAGAAATTTGTGAAGGCGGAGTCGTTGGAGACATGTAAGTTGATGAAGTCATAGGTGGATTAATTTTTAATTCTTCGCTGGATGAATAAACTGATTTGGAAATGAGAGTCGAGGGGGTCGAAGTTGAAATTTCTCCAGAACTGACATCCCCAGATATGGATTGTACTATTTCTACTGGGATGGAGGTTTCTGCAACTAATTCTTCTGTGGTGATTTCGATTAGGGTCGGTGGAGCTGTTGACGCTTCATCTGATGTTACCGGAGGGGTGTATTTTGGGGTTGTTGACGTTATTGGAAACATGGAAGGATGATTCTCTTTATAATTAATTTCCAGTGGTTTATCTTCGTCAAATAAAGGAGCGATTAAGTTTTGCTTTTTGATTTCTTGGGCTTTGATAGGGTCCATTTCGGCCAGGGCTCCTTCACAGCTCCGGTTCATATTGAGTGGAAGACACTTGGAAGGTTGAATGTGAAGGAAGCGAGGTAGCATGTCATCACATCGAGGTTGAATGGCATGGATTTTCAAAGTTTTTTCTGAGAATTGGACATCGGAAAAAATGCAGTATTCAGACAAGAGGTTCCCACTATGAACTAAGCAATAAGTTTCATTCTCGGTGGTCATTACTGTCCATTTAGGCTCTGTTAAATACAAGGTACGATTCCACCATTAACTAAATTTTTAAAACTGCAGCAGGTATTAATGGTTTAGATTAACCTCCGAATGTGATTAGGGTAGACTGCCCTTGGTAAATGGATTGTGTTACTGGAACAGTTGTGGTAGTGTTGTCGAAGCGATGAATCAGTTTGTGCATGGAGGATGAGAGTTGAGCCACTTCCGGTGTTTTGAGTGTGAGAACTTTCTCCAATAATTGGATCTTGAAGAATTCCAATTACATTTTGGGTTTTTAATTGAATTATTAGTTAGGATTAGTTTCATTTGATAGATTTATGGAATAAGGATTTATAAATACGGATTGTTTGAAGGTGTTATAGAAGCAGTATTCAGTTTGACTAGACACTCCAATGATACTCGAGGGAGTTGAGCAATACTCCTTTGAGACTGCCCACCTTTAAATTTTGAAGTTTATCAATTTGATTTAAATTACCGAATAATTTTCAAAGATAGGAAAGTGCGCTATTAGGTACCTACAATCCAGTGTTGAGACAAATGCAAGACTCGGATTTATGAGGCCCATAGATCCCGAACGGGCAATCCCCTTTGTTAAGTGGTGTCCCATCCACTACCTCCGACTGACCTTGAACCACGCCCACATAGGCAAATGTCAACAATACCAATTGAACTTTCATGACCTGATATATGCACTCGACCATTCCGCAGTAATGATATAGAGTTGGTATGAAGAAGGAAATGCTTCCTTCCCAAGAAATGTTTACAGCAAGTTCAGAAACATCTTTGACCCATTTGTCCATTGTTCTATCATTTGTAATTAGGCAATTAATCAAGAGCCTGTTTGGTATTTCATTGTATTCAATTGTTGTGTAATATTTTAATTGCTCTGTTGTCGAAAATAATTTAAATACTTATTCTCAATCAAGTCTTCAGCTGAGGTGAGTCGCAGCAGCGAAGAAGCTCGAAATATTCGAAACAGTAAACTACGGCAGATGACTAACTCAATTTCGAAATAGAATTGAAAGGTTGGTTAGGCTAGGTAAAGAGGTATTTCGATTATGATTGTTTAAATCCTTTGGAGATCTGCATATACCCTCAATTGGGACTCATTTCCTTTGTTTCGACTCTAAATTTAAAATTATATTTATTAACTAAATAAATCGTTATGAATAGTTCTTACCATTGAACTAGACTTACTTAATCTTAAACCTTTCTAGGAATTCGACATTCGATAAAGTACCCTTTTTATTTAAATGGTTAGAATTGCTATGCAATTTCAATGTGATAAATTGCAATGGAAAATTTTTTTACCAAATTGACTACTTTGTTTCAAATGTCAAATCTAAATTAATTAACTTGAGTTCAACTTTCGTGCATCAACATTTCAGAATTCTTTCAGAGCTTATACTTATCTTATACTTTAGTAAAATTAAATTAGCTAAGAAATACACCATCTTATTTTTAATACAAATAATTAAATAATGGAGAATGTTCAAAGGTGATGAATAAATGAATCTGAAAAAGCTGATCAAAACGCCATAATAACCAATCAAGTTTCATAGATAAATTAATAAATCGATGAATTTGGATTACAATATTTTCCAAAAAAATTTCTTGGGGCACTTTTTCTTCTCAAACATGTCCAGTTTCTTGAACTCCAGTGAGAGCTTTTCCTTCTCAATTCCAAGAAGCTCTTGAGATACTTGAAGTTGTCGAGACATCAACTCGAGCTTCCTTTCCTCAATTTTTCGAATCGATAACATATCATCAATACTTTCTTTAACCAGTTTTAGTCGATAAGCCTCCTCCTTCCCTTTACACTCGTTCATAGCTGCGAGGAGAGAAAAGGAATGAGAACACATTCATACTATACCAGTTTTTGCCGTATGCATTA
The DNA here is from genome assembly GCA_034694785.1 of Agrenia bidenticulata. Lineage (NCBI taxonomy): Eukaryota > Metazoa > Arthropoda > Collembola > Entomobryomorpha > Isotomidae > Agrenia > Agrenia bidenticulata. The sequence goes on from JAQFYM010000297.1 coordinate 20,158, forward strand.
GTAAGTTCTGATTAAAAGGTCGAAAACATGAATTCTTAAAATATTTTCATTGACATTAGAAATAGCTAACCTTTGAGAATTTCAGGGCGGATAAGATTTCGAATATGTTGCGCATCACATTTCCAACCTGCAAATCCCAAAATCTCAATGTATACGAAAATAAATGTTGAAAATATCAGAGATCTCGGAAAAGTAGTAATTTTTCGGATTTAAATTATTCAGACTATCGACTACGGTTAGTAGACTATCTGGAGTATAGTAGATACATACCTTTTTCGTCACTTACATCCACAGGGTTGGATTCCACCTTAATTGTGATGTATCCATTGTCATCTGTGTCACAATCGATATTATCAACATCATATCTGACTGGGACTTGGCTGGAGCATCCTGGTTTCTCTGGAATGAAAACACTGAGTGAAATTGTTTGTTTTCTGGAGAATAATTTTTTTAACGGTGAAAAATAATAGTTTATTTACCGTTTCGTGTACTAGTAGTACGGGTCCCTGTTTCCTCAACGGTGGGACGACTTTTATCCGGCTGTTGCTCATTGTGATAAGGACTAACTGTTTTCCGTCTCCCAGAAAGGAATTCGTAAAGGTCAATTTCTTCCCCGGATTTAGGCATGACACAATCCCTTAGTAAAATCCAACTTTTTTTTAAAGAAATAAAATATATAACTGCAAGTTAATGGTTATAGTTACTAGTGTAAATCTAATTGAGCACGGATTTAATGTGCATAGGATACTGAATTGATTATTGAAGTTTTATTATAAGAAGTTGAGCTTGCTGCTAAGGGTCAGTTGGACCTCATGAGCCCGTCAAGAAATGGAGGGAGAGTATTAGATAGTGGAATTGGATTAAAATTCCTGATGTGAACAATTAGATTTTATGCTCTCAGTCATCAGTCAAAGTTGGAAGTGGGGAATTTCATGGATATTATGATATGAGCTTGACTAACATCTCATATTCCAACATTGGCTTCTACTATTGCATTTCTCAGAACTAAGCTGCATAAATAAACACGGTATCGAAGAATATACACACTTTCATGTTCAAATATAAAGATCTACTTGCCAGTTTCCGATCCATGCCGTCTTAATTCATTTCAGAGCAAAACAAAGCCCTTAGGGGATAGTCCATGGAATACGTAATTGCTTTTATGATATTTGGAGTTAGAAAATGTTTTCAAAATTGTAGACTCCACAAATTATATTAGTCTTGTGATCTGAGAGAAGACCGACCTGGCAATTTTCTTTAGAGTCACGTTTAAAAAATAAATCTGGATTGAAATTGAAGACGTGCATGGTAATTCAAAGTGTTAGGGTTTTTTTAAGATTAGTTTTAATTTTTATCAGATTTAATTTTAGGTTCGAATTTTTTTGTATATAAATATCGACTACGAACTTGTACCACTAGTTTTATGCTTACAACTCTTTCTTAAACTAATTCCCACAATCAAACGATCCCAAAAAATTACAGCAAATAGTAAGCTCTCTTGTTTATCTTGCCCTCTTGTTCTAAATGAGGATTAAAATTACATTAACTACCAGTAATAAAAATTTAATATTTTAACTCAAATGCACCAGCAGCAACAACAGCAAAAGATCATTCTCTCCAAATACCTCTTGGGCCTATTATCTTCCTTGAACTTAGCATCCGTGGCATACATTTCTGCAACATAAAATCAGAACACGAGTTAAATATTGTAAATTTCTATTCTATTAAAAAAATACTCCCTTTAAAAAGTAAGTAAAATTTTAATTATTTTAGGTTTACTTTTTTCAGTGTTGGCATGCCTGCTTCCAATAGTTCTGGTAGGTCTCGGCTCGACGAGAATAACGATATGATCTTGAGCTCCAGCGGACCGGCGTTCCGAAGCTATCCGTATCCGTGAGTTGTCCGCTTCTGCACACTGTACGGTAACATTTCGACTTCGGAAGTTATCAAAGTTAGGACGACCCTCACGGCCTGGTACATTTCCACGGGAGGGGAAATTCCCTTTTGTACCCAATACAGTGTCATTTCTACGAGGCTGGTTTTCCGTTTCTGTACCCGTTGAAGTAGCATCTTCCCGAGTGCGGTTGAATACTTGTGGACCAGATGCATTTCGATGAGGGGGGTTCTCTGGAGTCGGTGTAGTGTCATATCGAGGAGGGGGGTGTCCCCACTCTGAGAACGTCCTAGGTCGATACCCATAAATCAAGCATCCATTCTGGGAATATCCATATGCAGTTGAATGAGGGAGGTTTTCCGATTTCGGACCCATGTGACAAGCTTCTTTTTCATCAGTAATAATTTCTGATTTGGTTCTGTTTATTCTGTGTGATGAGAGCTCTGCTTCTGATTTTAAATCGGTTTTAGATTCAAGTTCCACATCAGGCTTGGGTCGACAGTCTGCTATTATGTTTTTGTAAAGCATAAATCTCATTATATTTTGACTTTGAAATAGAATGTGCAATTTTAATTAAACCGAAAAGAGCAAAATGAAAGAAATTACTGATAATGTACTTCATTTTTTCTGACAAAAAATTTAAATTGGAGAGACGTGTTTTTCATTAAAAACAAATAATTTAAATTTTAAAATATTAACTAACTTACGAAAATGTAAAAATATGAGAATTTGTAAAACTTACTTTTAACATGATGAAGTTGAGACTGAGTTAAGAAAGCAAAACTTTGGAGCTCGATTTCAGCTTCTTTAGCTTGCTTTTCTATCTTCTCCTGCTTGGCTAAAGATTCAGAAAATTCTTGTTGAATTTTTTCCTCATTTTTCTCTTGTTCTTTGAATTTCTGTTGCATTTTCAAAGCCTCCTCAGCAGCCTGAATAGTTTCGGTATGATTTATCAGCTTCGTCGAACTTTCCGTGTACCTCGTTCTTCCACGCTCCTTTTGCAATTCTTCAGCCCAGACATCTCGGTAATATTGTTTCGGTTCTTCAATTTCCTCCTCAGACTCCAGCACCAGCTCCTCGTCCATCAGCATTTTCGGTTTCAAAAATATTCCTATTGGATTTTCTATGTTAATCTTTACAGCAACTTCTCTTCTGCTGACTGGGTTCAAAGGGACTGAAGACATTTGACTGCATGTACTGAGTCTATATAATTGAGTCTATTTAATATTGTGACGATAGGTTGGGAAAGAAGATCTAACTATAGTTTTAGCACAATGGGCCAGCCCAGCAACATCCAAGTGTTGAATGTCATTTAAGTATCAAGTTTTGTATCAACTCTAAAGAATCAGTTGATAACTGGACTGAATATTTGCTAGATCTCGTGTCTTAGATCCTTGGGGAATGTCATGAGTTATTTGATATCTTAAAAAACCTACTCCAAGCTAATTTAATTACATTTCCTCACTCTAAGTTAAACCATATCGAAGTTATCAGAAACCCCCAATGGGCACCTCGTAAAACGATTTGACCCATCTTCGAACTTATAGCCTTTGTATTAATTCAAACACCCTTTGTGTAAAATTTGGTGAGGGTTTACCCTTTCGTGAGTTATCAGGCGCACAGACAGACGAACGGTGATCCCAGAAGCCCTAACGAACGGGCTACAGTAAGCTTATATAGCAAAAAAAATGCTTGTTTGTATCTCATAAAGGTGACTCATGTTTATGTTTAAGGTTTTCAGTAAATACAAGACACGTGTTAATATTTTAAATTTTTAGTCCACACTTTACCAGCCAGAATTTGATTACGGCGAGTAATTTTATGGGCTTAACCGGTATTAAATCGGTTTCATACGGGGTTCAATTTTAATTAATAAATAATTACACTGTCTTCAGCCACGGTAGCGAATATCAATTGATTTTCCAGATATAATTTTTATTCGAGTCATCTCATTTTTATTTGAGCTGACCATATAATATTCAGCTCTTTTTTATATAGAGCTGGCCAGCTCAATTTTGCCGAGCCAACTTTACATGAATTTCTGAAGCAACTGCTATTACAATAACACCAGATTCATAAACATTTTTGTTCCTTATCATCTTATACATGAATTTATGTATCACGCTGTACATAACCTCGCCAACGATTACTGACATTGCCACTGCATACCCGAAGAGTAAGGGGAATATGGCAAACATGGCACTGGATATTCCAAATCCACGAGTTTCCAAATCCCGTTCCTTCAAAGTCTCCCTTTCTATAGCGTACAGGGTCCCTTTTATTCTGCGTAGCTTGGCTTGATATTTCCCAAAAGTTGCTATTTGACGAAAGTTTGTTTTCAAAAAATGGTGGTGTGTCCCAGACTCGGAGTAGTGGTACATCATTCTGTCAATTTGTTCTAAGGATATTTAAGAATTTAAAATCACTAATTTAAAAAAATTAATTAATCTATCAATTTTTTTTTTAATTCAAAATCTCAATGCCTGCCTTTGATGTGAGGAAGGTCCTTCCGAATCCCAAGCACGTAGCCAGCGGAAACAAGGAAATCATTTGAAATCTTGTAGAGGGGCTCTCCATTCTCTTGGGTTAAAAATGCCATTGATTTCATTGTTAGCATAAGTTGAAATCCAAAACATACTTCCTTACAATCCTTCTGAGTCTGAATGAAACATGCTGGCTATAGAGTTTAAAGACCACAATTAAGGAATTTAGTCCAAACGAAAAGATGTTTTAAAAAATCTCATATAAAAACAAAACTCACATCAGACGCATCAAAATGCCCCACCGCTCTCTTATCCAACTCGTGGACAATTGCATTCCCATTGTCCTTCAAAGCCCTTAAAATAGTCCCCGCTGACGTCTCATTGTTGGCCACAAAATTAACGCTGTAGTCAGACGTTAATAAGCTGCTGAATGCTGTTGGAGGGTATTCGAGTCTAGGATGAGTCATCTTAGAAATCAAGTTAGTCTTGAAAGCCGATCCAAGAATGATAGCCCCAAAAATCCAAGGTAGTAGTAACAATTGATTGGTACTTTTTTTAAGTAATTCAAAATACTTGGTCGATCCCTCCGTCTGATCCACAAGTGGTTTTAGTACGTAGCCCAAGAGACTGAGGCCATCCCAGGGATTCCAAAGATTCTGGTCTCTTGTAAACTTGAGAACCACGATCGTTGCCCCCATAAGAATCCACTGAGTGAGCCATATTCTCCATTCGAAAGTCCGAACCAGTAATGTTACCGTGTCTAGAGTAGCTTGAGGAAGACCTGTGACAAAGGTCAACCCATCTGATGAAATGGGCATCGAGAGGATTAGAACATCGTTGCGCTCTTTTGTTAACAAAACTGCTCCGGTTATATGCGCCCTTCCTTCTATAACTTCGGCAATGATTCCGGTCCACCTTCCTTGCTTTTTGTCATAGCTTCCAAAATCTTGAGAATTGAGCTTCCTCAGGCTGGCTGTTGCATTCAAGGACTCCGATATCTCAACCATTGGAGTGATGATGAGATGTACTGGCTTACGAAACTTTTTATACGTGCTTAGAGCTTCTTGTGAGACTAGACCATGTATGTGCGTCCATATTAGAGGCTTTCCTCGGAAGTTCGATTTTTGTAGAAAGAATTTGTTGTTCATTGGGTACGAGAAAGGTACAAGCTCGTCACCCAAGATGTCAGAATAATAGAGGTCAGCTGTAAGGTTTGAATAGGTCATGATGAAGACTTGGTTGATCATGAGTCGTAAAGGGATGGAGAGGGGAATCATTTTATGGATATCTGTATTTGTATACAGTTTATGGAAGATAACATGATATGTTTTTCGATAACCTCCTGGAAGGGATGATGACCACTTTTGAGGGAAAATTGATGGATTGGTTAAGTGCTTGAGGTAGTAGTACACGACTGTGCTGCAGTGTTCGGTTAGTTTGGGAATGACTGTAGGTAGGGTTAAGGAGGATAGAGTTTCGTTATTTAAAATCATTAAAGATTTTGGTAGTTGTAAAATTCGATTCAAATTGTCTGAAAAACCTGTTGAGATTGGAGAGTTGAAATTATTTTTCCCGAGTGTACAATTTTGAATATTTTCAGACTCGACTATTGTTTGAATCAAGGAAATGTCTCTCGAGACGAGTTCGAAATTTTCAAGTGTGTTGACGGGTTTGAACAAAATGTAAAATAAAATTATTCGAATCAAGTTATTTAGTATGGAAACGAGCATTTTCACAATGTAGAAACGATGTTGTATCTTTTTTAAAGGCAATGCTTGTTTTGCTAATTCAATTTATTGGTATGATGGAAAAGGAGCTTGAACCCCTTGAGAGATTGGCCTACGATATTCTTAATAGACAAATTGGATTAAAACAAAGACCTGTCATTTCATCAGTTGCACAAAGCAATGAGCAAAGCAAAGCAAATAGTATGAGGCATAGATACTACATAATGAATTTTGATAAAGAATAGTCGTAAAAAAAGGTGACGATTTGTCACCGACGAGTGTATACGTTTTTGACGCTTAGTTGATTTGTCAAAAATTTTATGTATTGTTATTCTAAATTCATAGTTTATCCTTAGGTTGTCCATCAGCAGCTGCTAAATAGAATGATCAGAAACTTGTAAGAAATGATTGTATTATTGTTAGTCATTGGTGCTGACAAGTTGACACTTGTTGTGTCAAAACAAAATTACTTCTCAATAAACTTTGATGTAATCAGATCCATTCAGCTGCCCGTGACACTAACCCTAAACATAATAAGTTACAAACATAAAAGCTAACTATTTCAAGCACGACTCATCAGATACGAAGGAGGATACAGTATTTTCCATCCTATCCAAATTAACCTGACTGTTGACAATTATATTGATTTTTTCCCAAATTCGATAAATATATGTAGCCTCACCGCCCTCACCCCTCAGGGTCCGACAATAATTATATATGATCGATATAAGAGGCGTATGAAGATGAAGGCTAGTCAGCTCCACAAACTGATACGAGTACCCTACGTACTGATACGAGTATCAAATAATTTCATTTAAAGTTTATATTTAACTTTTGTTTATTAGAAATTGGCTCGTTTGTCAATGTATGTGCGGATGAGTTCTTCTTCCATTATTTATGTTGTCACCCCTTTGTCAAGTCAGTTCAACCCGACAAATACAATAACAAGAACCGATGCACAAAGCAGTTCGAATTTCACTTGTTTAAATGATTGAAAACTAATTGAAGTCACGTCCAGATGATAAAATTAAACAAAAGAGACTGTCAACTGTTAAAAGTGTTAAATAATAGATAATTTCAGAGTATCGGAAATGGTTAAGTTTATTAAGTGCTTTTGTATCAATGCTGATATTAAAGGTTATGATCACAATTCTTGCTTGTACATAAGCTTAGATGATATTATTATTATGACCTTTCCTTTCCCCTTACGATTAGAGATCCTGACTTTCCAGATTACAGGAAGTTTCGAGTTTTTGTTTCGAACTAAAATCATGGAAATTCAGAGCTATTCATTTATTTTTCCCTATAGTGTACAGCCAGTTGAATCCAATCTCTACAAAAATTACAATCCCTGCTACAGCAAGCCCTAAAATTAAAGGAGGTAGACTCACCATGTCACTAATCGATCCTAACTGATTCGACTTTTGATTCTTTGATAAAACGTTCATCTCTTCCGGATATAAAGTCCCATTTTCCCGTCTTCTCTTTGCCCGACTTTTACCATACGTTCCTATTTCACGGAAATATATTCTCATGTAGTGTCGATAAATTCCAGACTCTGTGTAGTGGTACATCATTTTATCAATTACAGCTAAACAGTAATTAAAAAGTTAATTGTTTTATTAGGACTGGAAAATATATATTCACAACAGCTTGCTTGAAAATCACGAACCTTTGATATGGGGAATATTTTTATTGAATCCTAGAACATATCCAGAGGAGAATAGAAAATCATTGGAGACCCGGTACAGCGGCTCTCCATTCATTTGAGTTAATAAGGCTATAGCTCTAATCATCAGTAAATTTCGATTTCCAAGACAAACGAAATGCCCCCTTTGAATCTTGGTTATGCATGTGGACTATGTGAAACAATATACAATTTACAAGATAAGTTGTTTTTTAAATAAACAATAATTTAAAAGAACTTATCCAATGTCCTTTACTCACATCAGAGATTCTGTAATTTTCAACGAGCCGTTTGTTCAACTCAAGAACAATTCCATTCCCCATATCCTTCAAAGTACTAAAGACCAATCCCGCAAACGTCTCATCTCTTCCCATAAAGTTTACCTTGTAGTCCGACCTGATCAAGCTATTAAAGTCCTGTGGTGGGTTGTCTATATTCGGGCGAGTCATTTTCGATATCAAATTAGTCTTGAAAACAGAGCTGAGAAGAATTGCAGCCAAAATCCAAGGACATATCAGCAATCGGGATGCCCCTTGTTTTATTAAATTTTGATAACCAACCGAAACCTCTCCCTGATCTATATACGGCTTAATTACATATCCAGCTAGATCGGAGACATCCCGGAGATTCCAGAGGTGCTTTTTTTTGATAATCTTAAGAACTATGACGATTATACACACAAGACAAGTCTGACACATCCATATTTTCCGTTCGAATGTCTCGAGTAAAACCGTGACAGAATCTTTAATCAAGGTCGGAGGGCCTGTAAAGAATATCAACCCATCAGACTCAGCTGCCACGGACAGGATAAGCACATCGTTCCGTTCTTTAGTTATCAAAATCCCTTGAGTAATGTGAGCATTCCCGTCAATAACTTCACCGATAATTCCACCCCACCTTCCACTTTCTGGTTCATAAGCTCCAATGTTATCAGAATTTATGCTCTGCAGTATAGGCGTTGCATTCAGACCCTCTGAAATCTCTACAATAGGGGTAACATAGACGTTCAGTGGCTTTCTAACCTTCAGATACGAGTTTATAAGATCCTGGGACACGAGGCCTTTGATATATGACCAGATCAAAGGATGACCTCTGAAGTTTATTTTGCTCATGAAGAAAGTCGGCTTCATTTCAGAGGTCATGCGTAAGGGTGAAAGTTCTTGTCCCCAGAGGTCAGAATACCACAGGTTCATGTTTAATGAGATGGACGTTGAGTTTGAAACGGATATGAGGAATAGTTGATTAAACATGAGACGGATTGGTTTGTGTAGTGGGAGGATTTTCGGAATATCTGTAACTTTGTGAACTTGGTGGAAGATTAGGTGATATGTTTTCAGATAGCCTCCAGGAAGTGATGACAGCCAATTGTTAGGGAAAATTGTAGGATTGTTGAAATCTCTGAGGTAGTAGTAAATAATAATGCTGCAGTGTTGATCAAGTTTTGGTATAACTTTGGGAAGATTTAAAAAAGACAGAGTTTCGTTGACAAAGACAATCCACGATTTGGGATTCCAATTATTTTTTGAGTTATCGGAGGATACGGAAAAAGATTTTGGGAGAGACTTGAGATTAGCTTTCCATAAGACCAGAGTACAATTGGAAATCTTCTCTGCTTTGACTGTAGACTTTATTAAAGAAATATCCTTTGAATGTAACTCCATATTTTCAATGTCGTTGATACTTAAAGCTTTTAAAATATAAATATTTAATACAGCCGCAAAGATTATTATCTTGACTATCATTTTGCTTGAGGATGTCGGAAATTTCAAGCCCAACACAGCTGTCAAAAATGTCTATTAGCTTTTAGATTAAGTGAGTTTTATCGTTGTTAATAATCGGAGGGATTAACAAGCTTTTAAAAGTTTTTATAAACTCCAGAACGCTGTTTTCAAACTAGGGAATATAATATATTGTCAACAAATTAATTATTTCAAATGCTCAAACTTTCCAACTTGTATTCTAGTTGAAAATATCAACGATAGAACATGAGGAAATGTACTGTTATTTCTATACATTTGATGAAGCTAAACTTTTGGTAGTACATTCCATTTTATCAAGTTGACCATTTTACCCTCCAAATCGGTAATTTTATAAAGCCCGACACACCCCCGAGGACATTCCCAGTGACAACCTGACTATTGCCCGTTATTCAATATGACCTTTATTTTAGGGCGTATTGTCGTAAAAAAAACACATACATCTCTAAACTGGCATGTTCTGTGATATTTATCTGGGGGTGTGTCTGCAAGTCTGTTTGTATATCCTTGGAATCTGCTAATAAAAACTTGCACTGAGACCACAATTGATCGTCTATTATTCCAAAACATATTTATCAAGTGGATAAGTTCAAGCTGGTGGACACACCCTGAATGTCTCCGGTGTTTCCATTGTTGATGGCCTTTATTAACGTTGCAAATTGTTGTGCACATTGTTTTCACGCTATTGCATGACCACCTCTGATACAATCCTTACTATTCCTTACAAAGTATTTAATCGGTGGTCAGCTATCGATATTTATTGATTACCTACTACTTATAGATTATGTCGAGTCGTAAACAAAGTAATTTCGGTCCTACGTCTTTCTTAATATTAAAATGCCTTGCCGGAGATAGAAATTATGTCTAATCAAAAAGTTCAAAAGTTGTTAGCTACCTGTGTCCCGATAAATAGGGTCTTTATATATAAAAACTGAAAACACATGTACACGACTAAAACGTTTTTTTCGGATTCGGATTTATTAAACAAAAATTATCCAAATTGAGTTATCTGCTGTAATTTGACTCTTTTAACTTTAATGGGGTTTCAAAGTTGCAAACCAATGGGGGAGGAAATTAAATTTCAACAACACATTAAAAAATCAGATTAGGAAACTAATAAAAAAAGTATGTTTCAGTAGAAAAGTTCGATACAGCCAAAAATTACACATATTCAAATACTTCGTATTCTTTGTAAACAATGAAAACTTACAATTTTGGTAAAAACCCTTAAACATTCTAACATCTTACAGCTTATGTTTTAAAACAATGGAAAAACAATAAGCAGTACTACCTCTCCAAATCTCAAATCTATGCATACTCGCAATAACTACCTAAGTGTATGATGTATGACCCTTATATGTATGACCCTATATGTATGACCCTTATATGAACAGTCAGTGCCACTTCAAGAAGTGGTTTTTTATTAAACTTACAATTAGTTAACACTCCTTAGGGCCTAAATCTCAAGAATTTAATTTTGGAAAACTAGCAACCTGAACTATTTAAGACCCAAACCATTCGTCATTAATTGTCTCAGTTCTTTTAAGTTTTATTTACTTACATCCTCGCTACTATAATTCTCCAAATTTCGTTGATCTAACTCCAGGATAATCCCGTTCCGCTTCTCCTTCAAAGTACTAAAGATGGACCCCGCAATCGTCTCATTTCTTTCATGAAAATTAGCTTTGTAATTAGACTTTATCAAGTCGTTAAAATTCTGTGGTGGGTTCTCAATATTTGGCTGAGTCATCTTTGAAATTAAATTAGTCTTGAAAACTGATCTGTTCGCACCGAAAAGCCAGATAGTAACACTCGAGCGGAGGTTCGTTGAATAAGGTTTTCATATTTTCCAGGTCCCTTTGTCTGATCGACATATGGTTTAAGAACAAAGCCCATGAGGTCAAGGACTTGCCAAAAGTTACCAAGGTCTTTATCCTTCATAAACTTCAATAGTAATATAATTATCATGACAAGAAAGATTTGCAAAATCCATGTCATGAAATTGAAAGTTTCAAGAAGAAATGTGACCGAGCCGGGTAACACAGTGGGCGACCCGGTGACGAAAGTCAACCCGTCTGAGGAAATTGTGACGGACAGGATGAGAGCATCGTACCGTTGCTTATTTAGCAGAAATCCCTCGGTGATATGAGCATGGCCATAAACAACTTGACCTATAACCCCTGACCAACTCGCTGTGTTTTTGTTATAAGATCCGAAATTTGAGGAATTGATTGCCTTTCAATAAACAAGGGGTCGCATTGAAAGACTCGGAAATCTCCACTATTTGAGTAGTGTATAAATTTAATGGCTTTCTTATCTTGGCAAACGAGTCTATTGCGGGTTGAGAAACAATGCCCTTTCTATAAGACCAGGTCAAGAGCTTGCCTTGGAAATTCGGCTTGGGTTCAAAGAACTTGTCATTAATTATATTCTTCGAGAGGGGTCGAAGGTCGTGTCCCCAGATGTCGGAATACCAGAGGCTAAGGTCTGAGGGCGAATTAGTGGAATTGTAACTGGTAACTGATACCACGTAAAGCTTATTGACCATTAATCGTGTTGGAAGATACAGTCGAAGGATATTGGGAAGATCAGTAACTTCCTTAACCTTGAGGAAGATGAGGTGAAATGTCTTTTGATAACCTCCTGGAAAAGAAGACATCCAATTCGTTAGAAACATAGCTGGGGTATTAAAATTGCTTAGGTAGTAATAAAAAATGATGGTGCAGTGTTACTGAAGTTTGCGTGGGCCTACGACGGGAGAATTTAAAGAGGATAACATTTCGTTGTAGAAAATCATTGATGATGTAGTCAGTTTTAAAACCTCTGTAAAGTTATCTGAAGAGGAAGATACTGAAAAGTAGGAGTTTGATTTCCAGAAAATAGATGCACACTTTGAAATTTTTTGGGATTCGATTATTGATTGAATTGCTGAAATATGAAAAGGTTTAACTTGGGAGTTCTCAGTTAATAAAACTTGGAATAAAAAAATTGAAAAATAAAATGTCATTACTAATCGGAATTTGAAGATTTTAAAATTTAACATTTTTATCGCAACACTTAATTAACTGCAATTAGTTAATAATTACTAGCTGTAATATTTAAAATAAATGAATGTTGAGGGTTTATTTTAAGGCCTCGATTGGAAAAGCTTTGTAAATGTTACTGCACTAAAGGTGTTTTAAAAATGTTTCACAGTTATCAACATTCGCATTCGGATCGTTATTTAATTGTGTACACAATATGACAAAGACTTGCTTCATAGGTTAAATTCAGTTGGAAAAAATGGACTTACCATAATAATTTAATAGACATTTTAGTGCAGTGCCCGTTTTCCAAGCAATACAACGGAGATTAGAACGATTTATTAACTAATTGGCTCTAAAATGGATTTCCGATTGTAATCGGTTCAGCCTTAAATAAACACAGGCTTAAATAAAAAATACATAAAGAAAGTAAATACCAATTTTCAGGGAAGAAAGGCTGCGTGTCAAAAGTTCGGAAACTAATATTTTTCTGGCCTGGAAGGCTCGGTAGTTTCTTACATGTTGCAAAATGTTATGTCATGGTGGTACGATTTCTTCATAATTGATTACCCTTTAATACATACTTAAATACATATGAATTAATTAATAAACAAGTTATACAATAAATTAAATTCGCTTTTATAATGTATCCGCAAGTATCTGCAGAGGCTCGTAGACGCCCAAGGCCTGTAATTTCTGCAGCGACCGTTTCCCCCTTCGCTCAGTTTAGGCCCAAAAGGTTATTGGATTCTCGTCTTCAAAATTGACATTCCTATGTGCATTTCTGGCAACTAATTTCTCCCCCACGATCGTAAAGACAGCAAACCCAACGCCAATTGCAAGGGTAACGATTGCATTGGAAATTCCAAATTGTGGTCGCTGTTCCTCCAGCGCTGCAATCTCCGCGGGATATTGCTTCCCTGTTAATGTCCTGTTTCGAGCATGGGCCTTGCCAGTTTTTACCAAGAACGTGTGAAATCTGTTGAGATGTACTTGTAAAACACCCGTTTCTAAGAGCCCATAAAGTTTGCTGTTGAAACGATCTGTTGATATAAAATACAGGGATTACAAATGTACAAGGCATGTTGCAAATCTATTGTATATTTCCATAGACAGCTAACCTTTTATATGGGGCAGCTCTTTTGACAAACCGTAGACATAGTTAAATGTAACCAAATTGTCCCTAGACTCTCTGAACAATGGCTGGCCGGATTCTCCATATAATTTGGGTACAGCTGAGAGCATCATGAGATTATGAACTCCAAAACAAACGGTGGGTCCCCACTGAATTTGCAAGACACATTCGGCCTAATTCGAGTAAGAAAATATCATATGCCTCATGTCCTTCCTGAAAATACAGCAGCAATGAAAAGGATACACAGTCAACAGTAATTACATACACTTTCAGGGGCTTCATAATACCGACGAATTCGTTTGCTCATCCCAAGTACAGTAGAGTGACCCTTGGCCTTCAAAGCTGAATAAATTGAACCCGCCGCAGTTCCCTTCATTCCGAGAAATCCAATTTTGTAGTTCTTTGACTTCGCCAAGCTTTCAAAGTTATGCGGTGGGTAGTCAAAGCTCGGGGAGGTCATAGTTGAAATCAAATTAGTTTTGAACGTTGAGCCTAGTACGATGATTGAGAGAAGCCAAGTTTTCACAAGGAGCCTGGAGGTGGTTGATCTTAACAGCTTCTCATACTTAGGGGAATCTTCACTCTGGTCAATCGCTGGTTTTGCCACGTAGATCATTATTTTGAAAATACTCAAAGGATTGTGGAAGTTCCCTTCTGTCCCAAGTTTTAAAAGAATTGCGATAAAAGTTACCAAGACGAACTGAAGGAGCCAAACGGACAGTTCAAATGTGTTCCAGATAAATGTGAGTCCATGACTGAGCTTAGGGAGGCCGGTGATGAACTGGAGACCCTCAGAATCAAACGGTATGGACAGATACATGTAATCATTGCGTTCTTTGGTCATAAGCATCGGCTGTGTTACATGAGCTCCATTTTGAACTACTTCCCCAACCATGCCGTTCCATTTCCCTGTCGCATTGTCATAAGAACCTTGATCTCTAGAATTGATGACTCTCAAAATAGGGGTAGCATTCAGAGCCTGGGATAAATCGATGATAGGAGTTACAAGGAAATGAATCTTGCGTGTATCTCTTTTGAAATATTCCACAGCTTGCTGATTAACTCCTGGGTATGTGGCTGACGACGCCCAGATCAACTTATTTCCTTCAAGGTCCGTCTTATCGTTGAAAAAGGTCCCCTTCTTTCTATAGATTGTCAGGGGGGACAGTTTACGGCCCTGCATATCCGAATTCCATAGCTGGAATGCCGGAATGGATGGATTTGAAAATACAAATAATTGATGGAACATTAAACGCATTGGTCGACATAGTGGGAGGACCGACAACGCTGAGATTGGCGACGAAGGGTTACTTTGAGTTTCTAGAAGGATTACATGGTACGATCTATGGAATCCCCCTGGAAGATGATCTGCCCAGTTGTTAGGGAAAATATTAGGATCGTTGATATTGCTAATGTAGTAGTACAAAACGAGGCTTCGAGGCTCTTGAAACTTTCCATAAAATGGACTCGTTAACCGAGCCTCAGGGACAAAGATTATGGAGGACTCTGTAAACTGTGAAATTCCGTTGAATTCTTCCGTATTTAAGGACTTTGAAGTCCAAATGACAAGGGTACAATCAGAAGCTTGAGGAATAGTTGAGACTATAGAACGGAGTATCTCAACCTCTGAAGCACCTAACTCAGAAACTTTGACACAAAGGAGAAATAGTCTAAAACTTAAGAAAATTTTGATATCCATGAATATGGTGCAGTTAACGATGACAAGTTTAGCTAAGAGTATATTTAGCCAGTAGCAGTGACTTAGGGTAACAGGTATTAACTTAAGTTAGTTAGAATGAATGATTATATTCTAATGAAGAGAATTTCTAGAAATTGTCTCCATTTTATTCGCTCAGAATCGATGAAAAATTTCGGAAGTGCCATGAGACAATGGAATGATACAAGAATTGTCATTGGAATTCTATAAGCTTGGCAAGTTCAACCCTCATTCAGAGAAACTGCTTCTATCAAAGCAAATCATTTTTGTTGAGAATAAAAAGATTTTTTCAAGTGTCAAAGATTGCATTCAGATAAGCCTGTACACACAAATCAATTGTAAGCATTGGCCTTCCCAGGTTGTAACTTTGTAACTTTTCAGAAGGATTTAAGGAAATTAAAATGGCATAAGACGTACGAGGGATGGACCCAGACCGGGCATAGTTGTACCGGTGCATACCTATGCCTCTTTATTAACACACCTTGGAATCTAAATGGGTTTTGTGTGAATGATTACTGCATTTGTTACCTTTAGAAAATAGCTACCGGTGTTACGGTTCTAGTAGTACAAACGGTGGTTTTGTAAACTTTCAAAAATACACTCTTGCATTTATGAATAAAACATTCTGGTCGTTTGAATGATTTCTATTTGAAGTCGCTACGAGCTGAAAGGCCGACAAACAATAGCTTTTAAATTTCTAAGAACGTCCAAAAAGTTGTAAAGTATACAAAACAATTCGTTTTATTGTACAACTTTAGATAAATGATGCATAGAAACTAGATCAATCATATTAACTAATACAACCATAGCATTAATATGTTACCCTTGATATTGATACTGTAAAGTTATGTACAAAGCCCAATAAAACAACAAGGTCAATTAAAAGATCGCTTCAGCATTACCAAAGCCCGGAATGTCCCTTTGATAATCCCCCTCATAAATTTCAAAACTGTAATCCTTCGGATAGTATAGTACCCGTCGGTACCACAGCCAAGGGGCTTACAAGATTTGCGAAATTTCGAAATATATTTAGAATCATGCTTATTAGAGAACTTGAAAAATTTCCAAGATTTCAAAGTAACTAACCCATTCATATGCAACTTCCCTGCATGGTTGAGTACAGCAACATGAATCACTTGGACTGTAAAAGTCAAAAGAATGAACAAAAATGTAGTAACTACATCTAGTTCCTTCCAGTGCCTAATCAACGTGTAATTGAGCGTGAGGATGCATTGAGTAATTAAAGACTGCACTGGGATGACAACATTTCCCAAAACTCTTTGCAAGCTTTTGAAATAGATTTCCATGCTTCTGTACTCGAGCACTAAGTTGTTGGGCTGTCGAAGGGCATTTTTGGTTTTGTAGTCACATCTGTTGGACCTAAACTCTCTGGAAATCAGAGGATTAACAAACAACGGGTATGACTCTAATAAAGCTACCAAGATTAGTAGCGATTGCCACAAAACAAAGTTACCATATGCCACCCCACATCCGACTAATAAGTACACACTGATACTTTCTTGGTACTTCCGGGGAAGCAAGGCGTTCGGGTAAACCGAGTTTGGGAATAGGAAATAGTGAAGTGTCACAATTACTGAACCAATTATACAATTGACAGTTAAACAGATCAAGAAACCATCCCAGTACCGAAGTAGCTTGTTGTTCTCAGGGTCGTACTTTTTCTCCCATCTTTCTGTAGATAAATATCAACAAATATAGAATATAGGACAAATTTTTGAAATTAAAAAAAAACATGACTTACTAGAAAATCTGAGAGAAAATGAATAAAACGCATTCCGTACATCCACCAACTCTTGAAGTTGGAATAGGAAAATGGTGTTAAAGATGCAGCCCGAAGTTGTGCATAGGAAAAACACTAATGTCACGCAGATATTGATCATGTCTTTCTGGAACAGCTGTTGCAAAGCTCGGGCTCCAAAAAGGCTGGCCCAAATCAGTATTACAAGATTGTTGAAGATAGATCGTGTTTTGGAACTTTGGGTGACGTAAACTACCTGACGAATTGGATCCCATAGTAAAGGACTCGGTCCAAACGTAGATGAGAGCTTGAGAATTACTCTGACGACTCGAAAGTGTAGCACACTGAACATTTTAATTTTTTTGTGTTACAGCTCCCTATTTTATTGATGTACATAGAACAACAACCCTTTGAAATCAAGCAATCTTACAGATTGGAAATATGGTTGGTTGGTACTGTCATTCTATTTGACAAAAATTCAAACGCTACGTGTTAGTGCCCACCTTTCTGTGGAAGTCCGTAGTGACCGACAAACTGTTCAAAGATCGAGTGGAAAATTAAAATGGATAAATTGACACATTTATGCTTGCATATGCACATGAAGAAGTATTTGAAAAATGGAAGATAGTCGGGGTCGAGTCCTTTGCCTTAATTATGTTTTGGAGTGGTTGCAATTTATAAAGGACTTGTCTATGTCTAAAAAAAATTGTAGGGTTGTAACGATGAATAAATTAAGATTAGTACCAAATGCCTAAAAAATCGGGCAAAACTGTATTTTTGGATGGAAATATTAGGCATTAAAATATTTATCGTATGACTTTAGTGGATGGACGAAGATAAGCTCTTGTGGCAATGACCTAAATTTTAAAAGTTTCTTTCTCGTTTTATTTTAAGTTTAACCAAGGACTTGGATTTGAACAAATCATTTCCTGGTAGGAGACTACAGGCCCATCAACAGACCACTATTGGCAAGGTATATCTAGAAAGTAAATATTTTTTCGACAATGTCATAGTTATATGTCTGTCTCCCTAGTCTTGTAAATTTAATGAGCTAATAAGCTAAAAACGCATTTAGTAGTTATGAAAGAGCAGGGAAACAGGCAGACAGACGCATTGACATTTTAAGCGAATTAGAGTGGATTGAATTTTCCCCATTCTCTTCTTCTGTAATTTATTTCAAGGGCTTAACCATGTTTAATTCAAATTGAATTTGAGGGTAAATTTAGTTAAAAGTTAAAATTCCACTGGGATAAATTTTTTTTACAAGCTTTAAGCAGAAACTTTTTGATAGTCCTTCGCTTTAATTATGTTTTGTATTATTACTGGTTGAAAATATGGAGAATTTTGTTTCTGTATTGCATGATCTCCAATTTGAACTACTTCTCCCCAATCTTGTTTTGATAAACTGAGATTATACGAATTTTTCAATGTTTCAAAACTTCCAGTTTAATTTTTTTAAAGGAAAATATTTACAAAGTCAGCTTTGTAAGGTATTTACTCCAACTTGAAAGCATTTATAAATAGCTATGTCCACGGCCTTAGTTTCCATCAGATATGGTAATAATTTTCGACTAAGAAATAATGTTTACAGCGTAAAAAACTATTAGGCAAAGCATATTACATGACTGTAACGTAACGTACATGACATAGACTTAAGAAGATGTCTGGACATTGTAACCAATAGTGTTACCACGGTACGTGACGTACGCGTAGTCGGGATCGAAAAAGTTAATCATTAGCAAAGCCCTGAACGTCCCTTTAATTATTCCTCTCATAAATTTCAAAACTGTAATCCTTCGGATAGTATAGTAGCCCTCAGTGTCGCAGCAAAGGGGCTTGCAAGATTTTTGAAATTTGGAAATATACTTGGCATCATTCTTATTAGAGAACTCGAATAATTTCCAGGAGTCTATAGTCGTCACTCCATGCATGTGCAGCAGCCCTGCATATTTGAGAGCGGCAACCCATATCATTTGGTCTGTAATCGACATTACAATTAACAAATAAGCTGTAACTGCATCTAATTCCTCCCAGTAACGAATCAACGTGTAATTAAGGATGAGGATACATTGAGTAACTACAGACTGTATTGGGATAATAATATTTCCGTATACTCTTAGTAAGCTTTTGGCAAGGATTTCCATCCTTCTGTACTCTAACACTAAGTTATTGGGCTTTCGAAGAGCATCTTTAGTTTTATAGTCACATCTGTTGGTTCTAAACTCTCTGGAAATCATCGGTATTATGAACAAGGGGTATGGCTCTAATAACAAGGCTGAGGAAATGAGTAACGATTGCCACAAAATAAAGTTACCATATGCCACCCCACATCCGATTGTTAAGTACACACTGATACTATCTTGATACTTCTGGGGAAGTAAGGCGTTCGGATACACCGAGTTTGGGAATAGGAGATAGTGAAGTGTGACAGCTACTGAACCGATTACGCAGTTGACAGTTAAGTAGATCAAGAACCAATCCCAGTACCGATTCAGCTTATTATTCTCAGGGTCGTACTTTTTCTCCCATCTTTCTATGGATAAATACCGAACAATGCGGATTAAAATGGTTTTTGGAAACCGAGCTTGGATTTCGTTTACTTACTCGAGAATATCAAAGAAAATTCATAAAATCCATTCCGTGTATTTGCCAGCCCCTGAGGATGGAATACGAAAATGGTGCAAAGGATGCAGCCCGTTGTTGTACATAGGAAAAACGCTAAGGTCATGTAGATATTGATCATGTCATTTTGGAACATCTCTTGCAGAGCCCGGATTCCAAAGAGGCAGGCCCAAATCAGTATTACAAGATTGTTGAAGATAGATCGTCTTTTGGAACTTTGGGTGACGTAAACTTCCTGACCAATCGGATCCCATAGTAATGGGCTGGGTCCAAACTGAGATGTAAGCTTTAGAATTACTCTGACGATTCGAAGGTGCAGCTTGCTGAACATTTAAGCTCTTTTTACTTGGTATAAAATAGCGCTTGGAAATCAAGATATTTTACTGACTGAGCATTTGAAATGTTGTGGTTTGCTTACATTTACAGAGAATCGGGGGGACCTGCTGAATGTCTCGTAACTCAAAGCTAAGGAATTTAATAAGGGTGTTTAATTTTATTTCAATCGTATTAATACCAACTTGTTTGTCATTGACTTACTTATTCGGATAATTAGTTGTTAAAGGGACAAGCGCTAACAATTTCATCAATGGAATAGCTGAGTCCTTAATTGGCCTCAATTATGTTTTGCAGTGGGAATGGTTGTGATTTGAGATGGACTTCAAAGCTTTTATTATTTCATTTACATATCGAATACATTTTATTATTCACATCTAACAAATCGGGTCAAAATATATTTGGTGATGATTGGAAATTAAATATTTAAAAATTAATTACTCTTCTCGATCAAGGTAAGACTAGTTGCCGAAATTTGATAGATTTCTTGTGGGAGTTTCTTTGACTATTAAACCATGGATTTGGATCTGAGCAAACGATTTCCTTGTAGGCGTATGCATGTTCGTTAATAGGCAACTATTGATAAGGACGTTTTTGAAAGTCAGGGGGTAATTTTTACGAAGATATTAGTTATTCAGCCGATTTTACAATTTCCTCTTCGTCCCAACGGGTAATCAAAAATTTATTAAGATGTGGTCAAATAGACCGATTACAATTTACAAATGGCATGTACGATTAAGATATGCTTTTGGCAACGATTTAAATGCTCCTGGGCTAATGACTAATTTTAAATTCTTGTCTGTTTCATAACTCCGAAATTTTAGCCCAAGGTAAAGTAAAAAGTTGCCATACCAGAAATTATGAGAAACCCGATTTAAAACCATTCAATTCTTATTTAAGCATTAACAAAGCCCTGAAAGTCCCTTTAATCACTCCCCTAAGAAATTTCAAGACTGTGATCCTTTTGATGGTATAGAAGCCCTCAGTACCGCACCAAAGGGGCTTGCAAGATTTTCGAAATTTCGAAATATACTTGGAATCATTCTTATTAGAGAACTTGAAATATTTCCAAGATTTCAAAGTCGCAACTCCATGCATATGTAGCAGCCCTGCGAAGTGAAGTACAGAAACCCAATAAACTTGGGCTACAATTGACAGCACTATGAACAAAAAGGAAGTAACTACTTCTAGTTCGTTCCAGTGGATAATCAACGTGTAATTGAGCATAAGTATACATTGAGTAATTACCGATTGAATTGGGATAATAATATTATCAAATACTTTTAGCAAGCATTTGGAAAATATTTCCAAGCTCCTGTACTCGAGCACTAAGTTATTGGGCTCTCGAAGGGCATTTTTGGTTTTGTAGTCACACTTGTTGGACTTAAACTCTCTGGAAATCAGAGGTACAATAAACAAAGGGTATGACTCTAATGAAGCTACCGCGATTAGTAGCGATTGCCACACAACAGAGCTATAATATGCAACCCCACATCCGATTAAAAAGTACACTATGAAACTATCCTGGAAATTCTGTGGAAGCAAGGAGTTGGGATACACCGAGTTAGGGAATAGGGAATAGTGGAGTGTGACAATTACTGAACCGATTAAAGAACTGGCAGTTAAAAAGATCAAGAACCAATCCCAGTAGCGATTCAGCTTGTTATTCTCAGGGTCGTACTTTTTCTCCCATCTTTCTGTCGATAGATACAGTTAAGTATAGTTAAAATTATAAACAAATCGTCTAGATTAATAAGCCCTAACGAACGGGCTAAAAATGGATACAGAAATATGACTTACGGGAGAACGCCAAAGCAAATTTATAAAACCCATTACGTACTGCCCCAGACTCTTGACCAAAGAATATGAAGAGAATACCAAGGATGCATCCCAATGTTGTAAATTTAAAAAAAATTAAGGTCACGTAGATCTGGATTTTGTCATCCTCCATGAATTGCTGGAAAGCCCGGGATCCAAACAGGACCACCCAGATCAGGAGTATAAATGTGTTGAATGCACATCGTCTTTTTGAACGTTCTGTGAGGACAATTTTTTGCCCGATGGGATCCCATATTAAAGGTGTCGGTCCTAACTGAGATGAGAGCCTTAGAATCACAATGTGGATTCGAAAGTGTAACTCGGTGAACATGATTTTTATTTTTTAAATCTATGATCTAACCGATTTTTCAATTTTAAAATAAAATCTTAACCCTTTTGACTCTTAAAGCTTTTTATGGATTAAGAATGGAAATTTCGATCGATCCCCAGCAAAGTTGAGTGGTCCCCCGGACTCGTGGAGCTGTCCAAATGTCCAGGGATATACTGTCTAATTTGATTCAACTAAATTGGGATGCTTTAGATTTCCCTTAAATTTCTAAATGACAGTCGTAGGTAAATGGTAGCATTTTGTAGAGAAAATTGCAGAGGCACGACAATTTTTTTAATGGGTGGATTTACCTTTATTATGGTTTGCAGTGGGAGTACTGGAGTGGTTGGAATTTGAGTTGGATAATATCGAACAATAATGGAACTTCTGTGTTACTTTTTTTTTGCTGAAGGATGTAAGTATACATCGTCTAATAAGTTTGTGAAAATAGTTTGAATTATACTCAAACTATAAGATGATTGAATAGTAATTTCAATTGAGACAAGAAAAATGTGGGGAAACGGATCGGCTAACATATTTGCTGGGATACGGTTAACATTGAGGAATTCCCTAAACGGTATGTTATAAATTTTTGATTTTCGAATGTATTAGCTCCCGTCCTGTTTTGACGAAGGCTTTGTGTATAATATACTAAAATTTAGTAGGCAAAATTAACCTCCTGTGTCCTGTACTCGAGCACTAAGTTGTTAACCTTTGGATAAAATTTTTTGGTTTTATTTTTGACTGTATTGAACTATCGAAACAAAACCTCGAGGAAATTAAGTCGAAAAGGGAAACTTACTCACGGGAACCATATTTTAATAATTCATTGTAATGACTGGCTCTTAAACTTTTAACAGCCTACATGTTGGAAGTTTGTTTGATCAAAATTGCCTCGTTTCACGGAATCGTAGAGCATTTATTGACATTAAAAACATACGACGGAGACATAATTACACTTCACCATTCTGTAACTTTATGATGAGATGATGACAAAGCCTCTTGGAAAGTACACATGTTTATAGTAAATTGTCTAATGAGTATTTGACGATAGGACAGGTGTAGCTCATTATTCCAGCAGGTTTTTTTTAATAATGGAGTTAACTGGACATATATTGTATGAAGACGAAATATAGTTGACAATTCTTTAAAAATTATGGACGAATTGAATCCTGAAGAATATTCTAACAGGTCAGCTATATTTGACACGTTGGAAGGCGTAGAATTATCTATTGTTGCAATCGTAAGGGACCATCGTATTAATTAATAAAATTTAAAAGCAGTACACGTTTAACAGTTCCAAGTTATAGTAATTATACGGATATATGCACTTCCATTTCCATTTTAAAAGGTATCCCCCCTGTTACAATCCCCTGGGGTAACATGGTTTGGTACTGGTGACCTTTTAAATGTCCTTCGATTGCATATATCCATATACTTAAGTATCTAGTATTAAATCTCATATATTCAAACAGGATAACAGAGTTTTCCAGCACAGAATGGGATTCAGTTTTGATAAAAATAGAGAGGTCAAGTTTGTAAGCGGAATGTGTTATGAGCTACTCCTCGGGTTGCAGCACGCTTTAAAATTCAGGTGAGACTAAGTGATTAGCTTAACCAATTTAATGACAATTAAACCAAGTCTTAATAGTTACAAGGCTGTACGGAGTCGATACTGGATCGGGAGTTTTCCCAACGGAACGATGAGGGGGATGGCCGCTCAAGTTATCAACGGAGAAGTGGACATAGCAATTTCTCAAGCGTCTATGGTAATGATGACCCAGGCGTTGCCAAAAATGTCATATCTACTTCCGACATCGTCTGGGAAGTTGACCGCCATATTTCGACAACCGGATGCCCACAATACTCGGGACATTGTCGTCCCCTCTGTGGATTTAAATACAGGAATGTGTTGGGGTCTAATCTGGGTGTTTATCCTTCTGAGCTTGAGGATCACTCAGCTTGCTCTAAGGAAATTTTCGATAAGCTATTCTCGTGAGGAAAAGACAAAAACTGGGGAAGATAAGCAGAAAGATGGCGAAGGGGGAAAGTTATTGGATCTTGTTACATGGGGCTTATCGATGATAACCTGTCAAGGTATTTCTTCTATTTACTAAAGCATGAGAAAAACAAAAAAGCTTAGAAATCAAAAATAAAATTATACTCAACGGATTTTGTAGGTTGGCATAGTCAGCCGATGGAGCTTTCGATAAGAGCAGTATTTTTAGCTTCCATTGTATTTGCCTACTTGATAAGCATTTTCTATTCAGGCTATCTCACCTCAGTCCTGGCCACTGAAGAGATTTCAATCGCCACTTTTAATGATCTTACGAGAAGCTCGTTGGAAATCTATGGGGACGTTTACCTACCAGTCGTTCGGGACCTTGTTCGAGTAGTTTATCTTACGCATTTCGAAAACGTGTCGAAAAAGGAAAAATAAAAACAATAATCATGTACCTTTCAGGAAGTTTATAAAAAACAGAGGGGGGTATCCATCCCTTTTAACCGGACATCTCATCAGTTCATTCGAGCTTATCACTCTGTTAAGAAAATCCAAAATGAATCTGCGGCTTTCATTACGTTTGAAGAGCTGGCCCATAGTGGCTTTATTCAACGGAATTATACTGATGGTTATTATTGTGAACTCATTTCTACCGTTTCTGTGAGAAATGGACCTCTTTTGAATGCCATGTTTGTACGGCAGGGCTCTCACTTGAAAGAGATCTTCAATAGAAAGTAACTTTAATTTTAATCCGCCGATTAATTAAGATCCACTTCAACTGTTGTGAAGTTCCCTTTTGTTTTCGAATCATGTTTCAATTATGGTTTCTGATGATTTTTTTTAGAATCCTTATAATGCAAGAGCGGGGAGTAATTCATCGAATCAATCTGGCATACGATTGGAAGACAATTGTTAAATGTCCCCAGGTATCTCATAAGTTCAGAGGGGGGCTTGGAATGAGAGACGTTTCTACGGCCTTTTCATTTGTTATTATTGGAATAGTAGCAAGTTTAGCGGGTATTTTAGGGGAAAGTTGTGGGCTAATTTAGGTTAATTTTCGTGAAATATTCCATAGGAATAATCGTAAACAATTAGAATAGAATGCAGTGGTGGTGATAACCCTTTTAGTTATTGATTTAATGCTTTGTCCAATACTGATAATTTTTCTGATAAATTCAAGGAGTTTCGGAAATCGATTAATAGTTTTCAATATTTTACGCTTGTGTTGCCATGATAGTTAGACTTACATCAATAAAGTTCGGGCTCAGCTCTTGTCGCCATCAATTTCAAAAGTTATGTGATGATAAATTAATTCATACTGAAGGACATTATTCAAAATGACACGACAGCCAAATAGACCATTTCTGGCTGGAAAGAAAGACAATCCAGGTTTCGATCTACTGCCCAAGCTAATCAACGGAGGGATCGCAGGGGTCATCGGTACGGCGATCATGTTTCCATTCGATTTAACAAAAACACGGATTCAAAATCAAGTCGTAGGCCCCAACGGGGAACGAATGTATAAATCAATGTAAGTTTTGTATGTTATGATATTATTTTTTATTTTAAAAAGCACATGCAGCATTTTATAATTGAAAAAATTACATGAATTATTACATCAGGATAGACTGTTTGAGAAAAATCATCAAGTACGAAGGGATTCCAGGACTCTACCGGGGCTGCATAGTCTCCCTCGTCCTAATAGCCCCAGAAAAGGCCCTCAAGCTCACCGTTAATGACTTCTCTCGTTACTACCTTCAAGTCCCAGGCAAGTCGAAGTTGTCTCTTTCAAGAGAAGTTATATCTGGAGCTTGTGCAGGGCTAGTTCAAAATCTTTTAACTACCCCGATGGATTTATTAAAGATTCAACTTCAAGACGAAGGGCGTGTAAACCAGAGAGATGGAAATCGATTAAGAGCTAAAACAATTGCAAAAGATCTGATTAAGGAGAAGGGAGTCCTTGGACTTTACAAAGGGGGTGTGGTAACAACTTATAGGAATGTGTTCTTCTCAGTCATCTATTTCCCAGTATTCTTCTATTTTGAGGCTCTTGGCCCAAGAATGGTGGGTTAAGTTAGAAAGTTTAAAACATGCAGCTTCCTATAGCCCAAGCAAATAGCTCAATTGATCACAAAAGTCAATTAGGCATTTTTGAAGAGAGTTATCGTGTGAACAGACAGACTGACAGACAAAGTGATCTTATAAGCCCTGGCTCGTGCTAAAAATTACAATTTCAATGACATGTAAATTGAAGGAATTTTGGTCTCGTTTTTTCAGAAGAATAACCCTAAAAAGTCTTCTTCGTATTGGTCCTTTATCTCTGGTTGCGCTGCAGGGTCGATTGCCGCAGCAGCGGCTACACCCTTTGACGTTGTAAAGACCAGAATGCAAAATCTTGGTTTGGGCATAGGCGGCAATGAACATTTTAAGTATACTGGAACGGCAGATGCTTTAATGTAAGGAGATCAAGTATTTATTCAAATACCGTGTGGTACACTAATTAATCTTTGGAGATGACTACAAAGATTTTTTTACTCCAGAAAGATTTATAAATCCGAAGGACCTTTGGCCCTTATGAGAGGAGCTGGAATACGGATGCTGGTCATAGCTCCACTCTTTGGAATATTCCAAGCCGTCTACTACCTTGGAGTTGGAGAACTTCTTCTTGGCACTGATTTATGATATGAGAATTATATTTATAATAGCTTGAAAAATGTTTTTGGATTTTGAAAACAATTTAAGATTTAATTCCATCTATTGTACAAAAAAGATATTTTAAGAAGTTTTAAGAGGTCATATTCGAAACTTTGCTTATCTAAGTATTAAAACTGCGATCATGGTTCAATATGAATCCTTTCTGGCATAATTGCCTTCTTCGAAGTCTCTCGATGATCAATAAGACAAAGCTTAGTATCACTCCAGCGAAGAGTATCAGAAAGGATGTCAGCACATCCTTCATAAATAAACCCCCCCGATATTGGTGATTAATAGCCTCGCACAGTGCCTTATTAATCTTGGATTCATATAGCTGATTTTGTCGGGATGAGAATCCTCGCTCGAGCATCGTTAAGATTCTAGAGGATTATATAAGAGGACTGATTCAAAAATAGTTTCAAGATTCAAATTTATGCTTGGGGCTTAGCTCAGTATAATGTTTGAAGGTTCATACTTGGTATTAAAAATCTCCCTCAGAGGGGACCCTTTCTTTACATACATGGCATTGGCATAAGGGACCTTTGTAGCTACGACGGAGTGAACATTGGAGCAGAAAAACGAGTCGGTGAAATTAAGCCGGTGGAACACAACGGAAATGGCATCCGGGAAAGTTAAGAAAGCCTGAGGTTTTTTGAGAATTTTAGGAACCGCCGTTTCCAGCTGGACGTAATTATCCAAACTAAGTTTTTTAACTGCTTTCCGACTGTGGTACACGTCCTGTTGGATTTTAAAATGATCCAAAGTTTTGAATAAGAAATGTGGGAATTTTAGTAATGCCTAAATACCTCAAGAATTCGGTGAGCCATGGGTAACCATTTGTCAGCCAAAATATTAATTTTACTAAGCCTAAGGGCATCAAAGTCCTTGATAGGCAAAGTCTCCGTGGACAAGATTGAGGTTAGGGAGGCTGAGTATGCCACGAATACAAAAGAGGCTAGGAAACATCCGCTAGCGAAAGTGAGTCTCAGTGGCCGAGAATGCGGTGTCAGGTACCAACCTGGAGTCACGTGGAAACGAATCCAATTAGGTTTAATGAAATTTATTAAGAGCCAGTGAGGTCAGCTTTCTATTTTTACCCAGGTTGCACGTAGACGACACAGCCCACCAAGCACACTCGACTACGAAATTCTGGTCCTCGTGATGTGGATTACCGCATACAAGACTGATTCTGAAAATAAGTCGCATGGTAATGAGCAATATGATCCAAGTAATGACACCGCAGGCCCACAAACTAGGCTTGAAGGCTGTTGTCATAATGTCCCTAATGGAACTGGATGAAGGTTGACGAAAAATTGCAACGATTCTTCCGTTAGATGTTGAGTGAAGGAAACTGATCCCTTGTAATTGGTCCGTCATCATTATTGTCGACGCTTGAGCTATTGAAATGTCTGCCTCCCCATTAACAACTTGTCCGCTCATTCCCGTCCAAGTCCCGTTGGGGAAGAGCCCAAGCCAACCTTTGCCATCCAAGGCTTTGAAGCTTTTTTGAGGGATTAAAAATAAAAATAAAAAGTAGGTGACCTATGGCAAAAGGTAATCAATTTAATTTTTTCTCACCTGAATCCTAAAATCATCTGCAATTCTTCGAGCACAGATAAGCACATTCCACCTATGAACTCAGCTGTGCCATTTTGGAAAACTCGTATCTGAATTCTCGGCTGATAGTCTGGATCATACTTTAAAAAAAATATAGTGTGCATATGCCATACAGGATGACCATGAAGAAACTTTCAAGTACCTGAGCCACAGCAGTGAGTTGTACGCGTCTAAGATTCTGTCGACGAGATGAGATTGGATGGTTGAAAATGTATTGATCAATCTGGAACTGGTCGACACTAGAAGCGTCCTCCGTAGGAAAGCTTGTTACGAGTTGAACAATCGAAATCGTTTTGTAACTGTACACCTCCCACAAGGACAGCATCGTGTGACCCTTTTCTCGTATTAATATAAGCACTTCCGAGTTGATTGGAAAGCTTAAATTGCCATTGTTTCCCAAAAGAGTTTTCATTATATCTGCATAACTCTTAGAATTTTTGGAACTTTTCAGTAACGGCCAGCAAACCACTAACCTGGGCTGCCAGATGAGATTACGTTCTTTGGAAATTTTAAATGCATCTGAAATTTCGTTCAAAACGAGGAGAACTTCAGCTTCTGTACAAGGATGAAAGTATACCACTGTGGAACAGTAACTTTTCAATACTGAGTTCGCTATAACCGATTTAATTTTGATGTTGTCCTCGTTGAACCTATAAAAGAAATTGGAGTCTCTGGACAACGTTGGCCACATGGCTATTTCATCGTTTTGTGTGTCAGACCACATGCTCACCTTTTGCCCTAGTGATGACATCGTAAGTCTACATTCACCTTTGAGAAATGCCGTTGTGCTTGTATTAGTAGCACTAGGCCCTGATTTTTTGATGATGCTCATTAAAAAAATTAGGGTTACACCATATTCCATGATAACTTTTCTGAACATGTAATTTTTTCAGAAACAAATATCACATTTTTGATTGTAAGTTTTGATTTTGAAAGAAGCTAACGATTCTATAAGACACAGTCCTCTGCTCTCTTGACTTGGGCCAAAACTGGAGATTCGGTTTTGGAATAAGCATATTCGTAACTGAATGAGCTATTCTGAATTAAAGCCTTGGAATAAACGCCTAACCGTTCGTTACTGTTATATCACACATGTCAAATAAAATATAATTATTCACTGAACAATTTTTCAAAAACCGAGTTAAATGAAAACGGCTTACATCATAAAAAGCTGACAGGACACTTCAAGTTCCTACATCATTATCATATGTTGTATTTTGGAGTATAATCAGATTCATGAAAAATTTATTCCCACAAGTTAACAGTATAGTTAACTATAAATACTTATTGATTTGATGGGCTAATGATGGCAGATTCTATCAGTCTCTGTCATCCATGACTATTCAAGAGTATGTCAACGCTCGCCTTGGTCACGGCTGCTAAATGTCCAATTATTATAAAAATTTTCTCATACGGCCTGAACAAATATTAAGCTGAATGGGCCAGAGATTGTGACATTGTCACAGACATTGTCATACAATTATCTTCGTCACAATCGCTCGAAACCACAAAATGACAAGTAAACTTCTAATCTAACTGGTCTTGTTAAAAATACTAAACGCCTTGGTTTTCGGAGCGTTTCATGCATTAAGACAACTGAAATATTCAAATTTCCAATTAGATGTTCCTGAATAGTTTATATGACATTTATTTTGAGGCTTAAAAAAATGCATGTACTTCTACAGTTATTTGTCTATAATGAAACTTCAAATTTTATGTTTTAGTTACTAATATAAGTTTCAAGTTTAAAAAAAACAATTGTGGTTTAAATATTTGAATTATACTTTTTCAAGTAAAATTTATTTTAATAATTTTAAAATTCAAATACTGTACAATACAAGTTTTAGTTTTATAATCACGTGATTGAATTCTTTCAAAATCTGACAGTCAAACGCATACTACATTAAAATAATTAAATTAAGGTAACCATAAGGCTCCGATGAAATACACAATATACAGTAAATAGAAAAACCTCCAGAAAGTTCCATGCCTACCTACCCTGTATTCTATAAAGAACCCCAACAACAGCCTTATTCTCCAGTTTACTAGATGCCTTATCAATAATCATAGGGAAGATCCAGAAGCTTCCATGCGTTTTCCAGCACGGCTCCTCCTGCCTTCTTATCCTCTGGTGTTATAAAAACCCTAGCGGAACTTGCACAAGGCTACAATATCCAAAGTTTCGTTAAATTCGAGAATCGAAACTTCTGGAAGCCCGTCTACTACTTAATGCACATGTAGTTTCTAGTTGCAGAGAATCCTTCCGAATGTTCTACGGCGGAGGGGTAGAACTTTCCAGATCTCCGCATATTCGATCCTATCGGGACTACAGTGTGTAGGACTACGTGACTCAGCATGTTGTACTTTTTGGAGGAATGTATAAGAGACAACATAAATGTTTCTGAAATGAATGTTTCTGAAATGATTGTTTTTTAAGAATTATATTTCAAAATCATAGCTTCGTCTAATAATTATATCGAAATTAGCATATCTACTCTTTTTGCAGTTAGTTAATTGAAACCTTTTAATTTTATACGACGTTGTTGTCAATAACATGACATCCTTAGTCGGAGTCGTCCTAATCTATTTTACTAAAAGCTTTCAACGAAGATTAATAAGTTATTTGTATGCTCAGATTCGGAATAACTTTCTTGAAAAAATTGCTCCGTATGGTTTAAAAAATTGTTTGGAAATTATGGAGAAATGCAATGCGGCATGTAATTTTTAAGATTTTTGATTCCCTTTTATTTTACAGATTAAAAATATTGGATTAATAGGATTGTAAAAAAGCTTGTGAAAAAAGGCATAGTGAATTGGATGTTTTTTTTAAATTTCATACTCGATAGATAAAGATCATACGCCACTTTTAATACCGAAGGGTATATGGGTTGTGGTGGTGGGTTGTTTTTGCAAAATATTTTGCGAATTCAGACTGGGAATAGATAGGGTTTATAGGTTTGTAGGCTGGGATTTGTAATTTGTACGAACAGAAACCTGATTAGTCCAGTTTCAAAAATAAATTTAGATTATTAATCCACGGACTTACTCATGCACACAATAACATGTCATTATAATCCCTGTTTTTACTGTCTCATAAAAACTAAAAAATTTCCATGATTAGAAAAATCCTGATACTAGTTGAATATAAGACGGGCTTTTTTACTGCAATTTATTACATGGGATATGCAAATGCGTCGTTCCCGATCACACGAGCGAGTTACACTTGAACTGAGGAAAGGTTACTCTTTATAGCCACGATGACAGATTGAACAAGCTCTATATGATTTTAAGTAAAAGAAATCCTGAGGAAAATAAGGAAAGATTTTTAAGTAAACTAATAAAGCTCTGTGAGCTTACCAGAGGGGCTTTAAAAAAACTAAAAGATTGCTACTTATGGAGAAATCCATTATAAAATGTTCCAGAATAATTAAACTTGTTTTTCTCACGGAAATAAACATTTCGTGCCTCTCAGAAATATTTAATGATTGTTTTTGAAGCGATGGCTTCAATTCATGGACCAGAAATTGGAAAACATACACTTAAAAGACTTAGAACTGTAATTGCACAGTAATCAATTCAAGATTTCAAAGAAAAGCAGCTTTTCCCAAATGGTAAACAAAATCTTTGAGAGCTGGATTCAAGGGAAACATTTTACCCTTCAGTATTCAACCTGGCAGAGTGGCATGGCAGGAAAAGGAACAATTAATTACAATATTATGGGCTTATTTTTAAAAGGGGGACTCAAGCGGAAATCAATTCCCAGTATTTCTGATCCGATTATTTTGATCAAAAAATATTTTTTCGGATGTTTCCCTTCCGGTACTTGCAGGGTGCTCCGGGATTTTATCAAGCATCCTCAATTTCTCCGAGACTTCCCTAAACTCCCTGTACAATCCCAGAATCAACTGCGGAGTTTCCAACTCCCTATACATCTGAACCTGACAGTCCTGGGTCGTCTTTGTAGGGTAGCTCAGGTACAAAGCCACGACGCAGTTGGTTCATCATCATGAAAGATCCTCGCAAGACCGAGCTAACAAGCAAGTGGATCGCAATAGGCTGATTGAGAAATCCAGGGAGGACAGGTAGGAGGTAAAATTAGAGAAAAATAATCATTACTTACAATTTAGAAAAATTAATTATTCTTATACACATGAGCTAAATGAACAATTAAGTTGTTCAGGGTGCATGCCATTGCCATATGAGACTACAGCCTGAATTGACTTAAGTACAAAACAGCCTACCTGTCAATAGCAACTTGTCTGTGGTCTCCAATGTGAAGCTGTTTATGAAGCCTAGTGACAAGATGATATTAATTTGAATATAATTTGAAAATGAAATATTAATAAATACATGGACCTTCTCAGAGGTCATATCGTATTATTAAATTCCACGTGAAAAACATTGAAAAAAACAAAATTAGAACGAAAACAGCATATCAAAGTCATCTCAAGTCTCAAGTAAACGAAGGCACTTTCTCTGTATTATTTTTCTCACATTTTCGACGAGGGTAAAATGTGACTTGAGAAACCTTGACGCAAGTCCTTAATTTGTTATTCAACGAATAAGAGAAATCGAATCATCAAACTATCTATAAATTTCTAGCTAATGCCTTTGAAAATGTAGATGAGAAATGTCAAATTCATTTACCCGTCACGTTTCACTTGACAAAATGTCGAAAAACAAAACCTTCGTGCCTGCACAGCACAGTCTGTTTGAAACGAATGAGAAATTTTATGAACGCTTAAAATGTGCAATACTTGGAATTGGATTAGATTTGATTTCCTTTGATTCTGCTCGTGGATTATGATTGCCTCGTGGATCATTATTCTATAAAAATAGGCACGTGGAAAGGTTTGAGGTGTGGCTAAATGAATCTAAACATCCCTGGAAACGATCTAACCCAAAACTTACACATTTCTAGGTTAAAATGCAAATCTAAAATCCAACTTTTCTCAACTTGTCAATGTGATGGAAATTTTATTTTTTAAATAACATAGCAATGAGCCTTACTGCCATTTCCCTGAGTAAAACCCAACTAAATTCGATACAAAGCCCCTAAATCAGCCAATATCTCTTAAGAATCCAATTTAAAAAACCGAGCTGTGATTGTTTTCTTTTTTTTTGTAGTCAACAGTGCATAAGAAATATAATTGTGATAATAAGCTCTCAATCCCAGGACCGGTTGCTCAAGTAAGGAATTAATTCCGCCAAGAATTCCGCAAACATCCTCTCATCCATAGAAAGCCAGAACATCCAGTTCCTTTCCATTCCTTGGGAATAAAAGCTGGAAACTGCGATGATAAGTTTGACCTCAAGAGGAAAAGTACGACGTAGAATTTGGTTCAAAGTCACATTGAAAACTCCTCTAAACGACCGGCGGGGGGACGGCGGGACGCCGGCCCAGCCTACAAACCTATAAACCCTATCTATTCCCAGTCTGAATTCGCAAAATATTTTGCAAAAACAACCCACCACCACAACCCATATACCCTTCGGTATTAAAAGTGGCGTATGATCTTTATCTATCGAGTATGAAATTTAAAAAAAACATCCAATTCACTATGCCTTTTTTCACAAGCTTTTTTACAATCCTATTAATCCAATATTTTTAATCTGTAAAATAAAAGGGAATCAAAAATCTTAAAAATTACATGCCGCATTGCATTTCTCCATAATTTCCAAACAATTTTTTAAACCACCTTTTTTCAAGAAAGTTATTCCACATTATACTAGAAAAATGCATAAAGAATTTTTTATGCTAGAGTTAGTTTGAGCCAACGTGTAGCTCGTCACGTAGGCTTGTTGTGTGGCAAGTAGATTCTTTCAATATTCAAGTGTACGTGAGCTCAGCTTTGTGCACCCAGATTCCTGCCAGTGGAATATAGCTTGCCAGAACCAAATTGGGAAGACTGAACCGCCCCTGCCTGTTCCTAAGAAAGTAATAGTGTTAAAACTGGTATTAGAGCTCTCTTGTTTTTTTATTATTGATACACTTGGGAGGATATCCCAAAGTTATGGCTTATGGAGATTGAAGATTTTTTTCTTGCATGGATATATAGACCCAGAAGTGTTTGTAAACAAAGTGATTATGTTTTTTAATGCTTTTTTAAATCTGTCTGGTACGTGATAAGTTGCTTCAGAATCTCGTACATAAATATCGTATTGTTTTAATAGCTAAATTTTTACATGGTGCTAGATGACAAAATCGGATGTAAGTTACAAGATTAACTTGGCCTTGATTGACTTGATTTGAATTTTAAACTGAAGAGCTTGTTTGAAAATAGGAAAATATTTTAATTCTGTATGCACTACAAGTACAAGAAGAACCAAAATTATATTCCTTTAGATTTATCCTGATGTACTTAATTATACTAACCATATTTGAAGATAAGGGAAATAAAGTCTTAATTAAATATCACCATCAGAAACAACAGAATTAATAAAACAGTTGATGCTAAATTATTAAAATCACTTAAAATTAAAATGCAAAATGCAACGACACAGTCGTCTATGAATTTACACCTCTCTCATCCTCTATTAAAAGTAATTCGTTTATAAACCTTAATTTAAATACATGTAATAATCTCCCATAGTACTGCAGACTGAGAATCCAGAATCTTCCATTCAATTCTAATAGAGGAGGAAGTAATTCCCCCATACCGTAGGAGCTGGAGGGCCACAAAAAACTTTCTACGTTAGACTTGTAGAGCTCTGCAGAGTTTCCACGAGTTTCTAGATCATATCGATTTTGGTGTATAAGCCTGTGCTTTGGTGAAGGTGGTTCCCTGCGAGTCTATTTCTGCCCTTCTACGTTTTACCCTTCGTATATAAGGAATGTCGGGGCGGACGGGATCCTCAGTTTCCTCAGAGACTCCCAACCAACAAGACCTTTAAGTGACATTAAAACAAGGCACTCATATAAGGGCTATAGCAGAGCCTATTTCGATTCTTCGACAACCCCCTCGTCGTATGTGTATCACTTCAAATAGGTTAAAACTCGTCGAAAAATTACCACCGGATAGGTGATACTTGACCGTTCTTGATAACACTCGTTTGGTACCTTTCCCCTTGAATTTGGCTACCCTGCAAGGGGTACGCCAACACTAAGCAATGTAGCATCCCTCCTTCCTAGCAAGTAATCTCCTGGTCAGTTATACATGTAAGAGCTGTATTATTTATATGGATAAAATTAATTCACAAGTTCCGTCTTTAAAGTTTGATGAGCATTGATCACTAAAAACATTTTAAAAATAGCTCGTCCTCGTCGGTCGTCGTAATTAATTTTAAAATTGGCTAGAATTTATGCAAGTTTATAAAAGTTAGGGCTTGGATTTTTAAAAAGTGCTTGAAAGACAGTTAAATATTCCATCCCTTGTGATTTGGGGGGTTTGCCAAAGATCCCTTCTGCGTGGACATCTAGTCGGGTCGAATCGAATGCTTAAATAATAATTTCAATCAACTTCTACCGAAATTCAGAGCCGAATACACTGCATCGATTTTTGGTAAGTTAAAATTTCGAAATTTTTTGTACATACATCTTTTGATAAAATTAAACGTGGATTCATGAACTTTGATGGAATACCATGAATTTTCATTGCATATGCATTCAACTTGGCTACTTGTTGATCATTTTGGCAATGCTAAATTTTAATCTCCTCTGTCGTTATAATTTATTGTAGGAGATCAATAATATTGAAGAGACGTGTGGAATCTACAGGCTGGACGTGAGGACCTATACTCACCTCTTGTGTTTTCAAACACAAAAGTCAGAACGACTGGGACTTCGTTCGGGGCCCCCCGGGGCTCATGAGGAGGCTTGCGTCTACCTGAATTTTCAAAGATAAACTAACCGTAAGTAATCATAATTATTTTACACTGATTAATTGATTGATTAATTGATCTTGAAAAGCAGAAAATTAAATTTTATTCATTGCTGATTTTAGGAAGCGCGATCATTCATCCCTCTGTTATTGCAATCCAGATATCTACCACAACATACTAAGGACTTGATAAAGTGGAAAGGACTTCTGTCACTCACTTGAATTTCTGTAGTTCGATCTCAAAGAAATTTCTCTCAAATTTCAACGGTTTTGAGTCGACCATAACTACACGACACCTAGGACCATCTTGATCCAATTTTTAACCAAAACTCGAAAACATCGTGACCATCCATAATCAACCCTGACGGACCATACTGACATCCTTATCAACATCGACCTGACCATCAGTCGATTGACAAGACATCGTGAGCAATTCATCGCAACACAACAACCAAAGAATAGGACCACGTACCGTAATATCACCAGCCCGTGATTTCCGCCCCTTACTCCTTATACCAACTCTAACTATATAAGTAGGACTGTGACGCTTCAAGCGTCGTTTAAACGTACAAAGGTATAACGGCAGAGTGGCGGTAGGTGATCATTACGAGTCCATTGATAAATGCAAAAGAAATAAGATTAAGCTTATATTGAGATATTATAGATTATCTGACTAGGCAAAAGAATCTGAAAGATATTGAAAAAACTCTGATAATAGATTTAGTCTATTTGCTGACGAGCTAAAAGGCAATGATGGAATAAGATTTGGAGGATACTGAGTTAGGTCATTTAAAACTAACAGAATTTGTCTACGGACTCAAGAAAGAATCAGAGGGGACTTTATCCCATTGCATTCTACTATCAAATATAGAGAATATCACAAGAGACACAAGTGTTTACAAAAACAAGGTTGAATTGAAATAGTCTTGAACATTCTTAGAGGCCATAACCGATTAACCGATTGTCTATCAGAACATTGTTAGTCGCCATAACCGATTAACCGATTGTCAAGCCGAGGGTTGGAGGTAAAATCAAAAAAAAAGCCAGCTCAAAAAATAACAACTTCGGGATTTAATCCCCCAAAACGCTCTGACTAGCAAATACAATAGATTTTGAGCCAATTTCTGAAATCAAAAGCAAATAACAACAGCAGACCACAAACGGAGAGAGTTACTGAATTCCTGGTTTTTCAAGAGATTGAGTTGTTAAATCCACCAGGGTAAACTGTATATAAATACAAAGCCAAGAAAATCTTTAAAGATATACCTGCTATAAAGTATAAAAAAATCAAGCTGTCATCATAAGGCTTTGCAGTTTGGTACTATTGCTATTCAGATTTTGATTTGATTAATTTCAGTTGGGTTAAAAGTTAGTTGAAAAAAAAACATCGAGTTTGAGACTAGGTTAAGGGATAAGTACAATCTAAGGCTAGGCCAGCTATAGGTTTAAGGATTTAGTTTCTAAACTTGAATTGTCAAGTCAACTTGAGAAGGTTAGCTGTTAAGTATTTCCATCAATGCTAAGCAGTCTATAATTTCACAAAAAAAAAATCTAATACCAGACTTCCTCAGACTATTGTGTACTAACTTTTAGGAGAAAAGATTGAAAAAAATATTATATTTTAAAAAAATCTATAAAAAAAACATTCAATTCTAGAAAGAGTTACATTACATAGAATTACAAATAGGATTTATTCATTGGCTGAACGATTGACGATCACAGACTCTGAAAGGTGTTGGGTTATGATTTTGAAGGGTTAAAGGCTTAATTAACAGTGGCACTTAAGGGAAAAATAGTTTGGAATCAACCTTGATTTCATAGGATTAAGAAATACTGTAAGGGCATTAGGTTACCTTGTGGTTAGGTACAGCTAGAATCGATCAGGAAGGTGAGGATCTTATTAGAACTATCTTAGAACTTAAAAAGTTAATATTCTGGAAGCGAGCTAGATAAGCCTGAAAATCGAATTACTGAGAAATAATCTTGAAGACAGAAGACAAGCATAAGCGAGGTTACCACTTTTGAAAAAGTTAGTGAACTTCAAACACATTTTGTGTATTTTATTCATGCTGACATTGAACTAAATCTATAAGATCAGGATAGGTCTGGATTCAAGAAGACTGAATTAGTTTGAGAAATATATTAAATGTTCGAATTGCCCATATCTTGAGTAACTTTGTGGATAGCTTTAAAGCGAAGAGAGTTTTTCTTAAATTGCAATTAAATTGCCAGCAGATAAATATTAAATACAATAAAAATCATCAGGATTTTCAAAACAAAGCTAACGAATCTCTGTAGAGGGACGACTGCTTTCACCGACGACGACTTAATATCAAGACGAGCTATCTTTATTATCATGTACAGTAACTAAGCACTTAAGAATTCAAAAGGCAAATTTAGGCCAGGAGTGAACTTGTGCGGGGAATTGAATTAACTGGGAACTACTAGAGGTCAAATCTTTGGTATCATCCGGTTATTCAACTATTGAACTCAGTTTCTCTAACGTCAATTAATTGTTAAAACGCCTTGCATTTATCTCTGAAATCAATTTTAGCTGAGTTCTTTCAGGATTGGATTAAGGCTTAGGTTAAGGTTCCGGTAGGCTTAGGTTAGGGTTAGGTTAGGGTCAAGTTCTTGTTTGAGCTCTATATCTCATAAGATCAAGATTTATAGCCCGTTATCCATGATTTGATTAATTATCGAGAGATTTCTTGCACAAAGGACGGAGTCTAATTAACAGAGGAAGCATTTACCTTGAGGGGGGGGGTAACCCCTTGCTCTTAATTAGGCTCTATCGAACACGAACAAAAAAATCGCATTGATAAGAGCAGTGTTAACTTTGCTTAAAGATTGAAAAATATTCTAACCCCCTAACCTAATACACACTTATAAATATTATCTGTCGATCTTTGTTAATTAAAATAAAAAAAGTTATAACAGTCAGTGTATAAGAGAGAAAAGACCTTTAAAGAAAAAAATTGTTTGATCTGTAGGGGCGAGCTCCGCTCTGCTGTTGTATCATCTGTTAAGAGTTTTAAAAACAGCAATTAAGACCTTGAAAGTTTTAACTGATAACTTGGCCTTGTTGAGCAGCCCTTTAGAAGACAATAGTTTTTTTCCTATCAGAAATTACCAGCATAACATCCTGAACGTTAAGGATCTTTACATCTTTTAAACTTGACTTAAACTTCAATACAGTAATAGCTCAAAGCGTTCAGGATTGATCTGACTATTCTTGGATATTAAGAACCTGGACTGGTCACTGGTCTAAAAAACCAACAGACTTTAATTTCAAGTTGTCAAACACATTACCGAACTAATATTTAAGAGAACCTCTAGGAGTACTTTGTAAATAATAGTGTGGGCAGGCAGTGGTGGTAGAAATTTTATACCAGTGTCCAGCAGGCTAATCGTCTTTGTACTCGTTCTTGTATACTGTTCCCAGTGTCTTAAATCGTGTCAATTTATTTTCCAACCTTTAGGTTAGGGCTAAGGCTAGGTTAGGGGTTAGGTTAGTCCTTAAGTTCCTTCACCTTAAAAGCTATTCTATGTGATCTTCTACGTATTTAAGTTTTGAGCTTAGGATTACAACCCTTTAAACATCGGGATCGTTTAAGGTCAGGG
This sequence comes from Agrenia bidenticulata, assembly GCA_034694785.1. NCBI lineage: Eukaryota > Metazoa > Arthropoda > Collembola > Entomobryomorpha > Isotomidae > Agrenia > Agrenia bidenticulata. Next base: position 60,198 of record JAQFYM010000297.1, read on the forward strand.
TTCAATAGGGGTTCAAAGAACCGGACACTAAAGAACTTACTTCCAGGGGGTTTAATTTTAAATACTGTTGGTACCAACCATACTTCTGACAAACTTTCATACCTTATCGATTTCATAATTTCAAAAGTCTTTTATCACACTTTTCAATCTTATCCTGAAATCTTATCGTTAGCTTACTAACTGGTTAGTCTAGGTTAAGCCTTGAACCTTAAGATAATACGACACGTCGGACTTTGCAGACGTTGACGAGAGTAACAGTAGGTATATCTAAATCTGCAGAGGCTCGTTTCCATCGCGTCAATCACGTGATAATTCGACTACAATTTACTAACTATTTTTAGTGTGTTGTATATTATCAAGCACAAGCTATTAAAAGGACTTCCGTAGATTTAAAGATTGTAGCTGGTATTTTCCAGCCTTTGTCAGCCACGGACATCTGAGGCTGATCCTGTTTTTTTGTATTATTTACTGGCAGGATTTATGGCTTCATAGTAATTACTGGTTACAAATACATTTAACCTGTTTAAAATCTCTAGTTAATTGATCATTAAAATAATACAGCTCTAATAGATTTTACATAAGTATCTTGATAACAAAAATAAGAAAGAGTAGGTACTCCTAACTAACTCATTTAGTCGAGCTTGTCCACAGTTCAATCTACAAAATAAAAAACAGAATCAATCTCAATTGATTTTACTCCATAGATTTAGTGCTATTGATATTTATCCACAGATTAAAATTACTAATTATCTGTACAGTTATAATTACTACACACGATATTAGCAACACTGGCTAAGGGTATTAATTAAGGTTTAACAAAAAAAACATTTGACACAAATCTGTACGACTCTTAATAACTCTTGTGACAGTTTTAACTCTATAAGAATCTTAATATTTGACCCTTGACCCACTATCTACTTTGAGAACGGTTATTATTTGACAAAGAATTTTTGGTATTTGCTATACAACCCTTTTTGAGTGTACATTGTAAACGCATAATATATATGAGGATGTAGTAGTCCATTGTCTAGTTGGACAGGCCATTTTTAAGGCTTGAAAATGTATAACTAATTATGGCTGTGGGAGAACTGAACCGCTTGGCTTATAATATCGTACCAAGGTAAAGAAGATAATGTTGACAGCTTGATTGAGATTTTACGAAGAATTTCCAAAGATCTGAGGTATTGTTTAATCCACTTTATAGTTGGTAAATAGGCTGAAGAGCAAGAAAAAAAATCAGACAAATTCAATTTCGTTGTTTGGAATTGGCTATTTAGCTAATAATAAATTATTGTTGTAATTGCTTGTAAAAAAGGCACTTGGCTCTAGGTGGTTAGTTACAATGGCTTATAAAGTTTTGTGCTAGTTAATTTTTTCAAATCGGTTCGAATTTATTTCGATATCTGGGTAATTACTTGTGTAATAGTTTACACAAGAGATGTCTGAAAAATAATTTAAAGTGTTTAAAATTGGTAATTTCACTGAACTTATAATTATATTTATTACACTTGTACATATTTCTTGCCGTGATTAAACCCTATTATAGGATTAAGGTCATAGGTTATACATCCTAAGGACTATTCTGACTGTTTTAAGGGTATAATTCTATAGGTCAGCAGTTTTTTCAGTATGTAATATATTATAATATTATAAGAATCGGTTTACTTAGTAAATAAGCACTCAAAGTGCTGGTTCTGATTTATAAATTTGCAGCAATTTAAGAACCCCGCAAGGTTTATTATTTCATTAATATCCGGTCCTATCGTAATTTGTCGTTTCAAAATGTAACCAGGTCATCAGATTTGATTATCTTTCGATATTTTTCATCCTAGTTGCTCTATACCTTAACTGCTTGTGTTTATTTTTGGCATTTGGCTTTTAAGAAGTTTATTACTTAACTATTGCACCAAAAGGTGGAGTAAATAAAATGAAATAGATAAAATAAATTATTGATTTGGGGATTTCATTTATTGGATTCAACTGTTCATAGATAACGAACTATATTTTAGTATTGGGCAAAGATCAAGTGACAATTGAGACGAAGTACTTGATAGCTCTGAGTCTACTTGATACTACTGAATCCCATCATTGACTGGACTTCTTGATGCCACTGAATCCCATTATTAACTGGAACTTGATACCACTGAATCCTGAATCCCCTCATAGACTGAACTTCGTGATACCACTTAATCCCATAGTTGACTGGACTTGATTCCACTGATTACCATTGTTGACTGCTTGATACCAAAAAATTTCCTGTACGGCAGACTTCAAGGCATCATCTCGTGAGATTTTTCTTAGATTATCGTATTTTAATGAGGTAAGGGATTGATTTATATTTAATGGATTTCAACGCATTAAAAACAAATTCTCGATACTTAATTGTCCATTAAGCAATATCTTTTATTTTTCATCGCCAAGATAGTTTGCAATGCCCATGATCAAGAAAAATATGAGTTACATACATCATCATCACGTTTATAATCTTGAAACAAGTAACGAGAATACGTATTACAAGCATACAATAACCAATGTGACAGTTTATGTTACAAGAAATGCATACAGTATGTAAACCACTAGTTTTGATATGTCTTTTGATATGTCTGTGATTTAAGATGATACTTTACCGTCCTTCCCACGGAAATGTCCATCGGCCTCTTCTTTGAATTAAGCGAATCGAGATATTAAATTTCATCCGAGAGTTGAAACGAATAATTTAATGACTAGTCCTCCACCAATATTTGCCCCTCTTTGGCCCCCCAGTATTTTAAAGTGGCACCCAAGAAAGACTAAGAGATGGGGATTATAATTTTTATAATATTCCAAAGAGTTAGAAATATCTTTTCTTCAGTCATTCATAGAAGGAAGGAAAGGGTTAGTTGCATACAACAGTAGTTGTTACATTGTTGTCCGGGTTTGAATTTTTTATTTTAAAAGCATCAACGCCCACCCCAAGGATTGAACGGCAGTCTTCTCACCGACGGATATTCGTTTTTCGTGGACCGACTGCTAGGACTTGAGTTCGGGTTCCTCTTGCCACCCCAGGGATTGAAGCTCCCTTTCTTCAATAATTCAGAGACGATTCGAAAATGGTTTGAGATTGGTAAGGGGGATCGTTTGCCTCCCCAGGGGTTGAAGTTCCTTTTGAAAACGTCAGGGTCGGGGTTTCCGTCCCCGTAGTAGTAGTAGTTTGAAGGGGTGCAGGGGTAGAAGAGACACGAGGGTTCCTTCCAGGGATCATATTCGCCGTTTGGAAATGACTGATCAAACCCAGGTTGACTGTTGTCCCCGTTGGACTTTGGGGACAAGGCCTGTTCGTCCACCTCCTCCTTGAAGGCCGATGCTTGCTGGCAATTATTGAGGGATGTATTTATTACGATCACTGCTAAGAAAGATCCCCAGAGGGATATCCTTGGGGTTCCAGAGTTATTTCTGGTCTGAAAGGAAAATACTCTTATTTATTGTAAGTAGCTTACGATGATTTTAAAAATTGTCCAAATTGCAGTTTTCAATAATTTAAATAAGTTTCCGTTTTTGAGTAAAGTTTGAGCAAAGTTCCAGGTAAAAGTTGGTTAAACGGCCGGGTATGACAAAGAGTAGAATTATGACTATTGATTACTATTATAAATTAAACTGAAGGAATGGATCAAGTATTGTCTGCTCTGTCGGGGATTGGTCCATTCTAAATGAATTGTAAACTATAAAACAATGGTGCTTAATAAATTCCATTATTATTATTATTATAAAGGAAGTTTTATGAGTTTATATCGGCCCGTTAGACTTGTTGTAAATATTCGAATACTTTGAGGTATCTGTAATATGAATTCTTAATAAATGTCTTCCAAATATACCTAATCTACGTAATAATCTTACCATTTTCATTTTTAAAAGAAGGGGAACAAAAAACGAAGAGAATTTTGAAAAAGTTCAGATCCCACAGCTCTTCAAAAATGTCCAGCAAACTTGACCCAACAGCCACCCTCTCAGTCCCCTTTGACAACTGATGAGTTCGAATGGAGAACTTTCCTTTTTATAATCTACGCGGATTCCACTCTACCTCCAGTAATTAGTAATTAGAGAACTTGTCCTCACAAATCTTGGCCAGTGCTACACATAAAGATAAAGTTCCTACCAGTACTTCTTGCTTAGAAGGACATTGAAAATGATATTTGTCGCAGAATGAAAGATGAAAGCTTTTAGATGTGATTACACGAGTGAAATTCTCACTTGAATTGCAAAGAGAGTGGCCCTAGTCTCATCAGCCGACCTGACATAGTTGACACACGACACATTCCTCAAAGAAAGCCCAAGAACCCTCTGGAGATGGTTTCCCTTTGAACCCCGTGTTGTTTATATGATCTTACACTCAAAGGAACTAATTCCCTATATCAAATTCAAAAGTCCGAGAACTCTCATTTACGCTCAAGAAGTTTCAAAGTATGAGAGAGAGAGCTTTCTGGGTTGATGATGGGTAGGATGGGTTTTGTTGTTTTCTCAAAAGATATCATATTATCGTTATAGTACATGCATGTTATTTGTAGGAGTATGTAGGGCTGGAATTTGAAACTGTCGTGGGTGTATAGTGGTGGTCATGTCATATGGCTAGAGATGATAGAAGGATGTGTTTTGTAGGACATGTTTTCTCGTGGGAACAGAATATTTCCCTTTGTGCTAAGGAGCTCATTTCGGGCTTTAATTAGAAATTATCATTACGGGGTCTCATCTCCTTCCTCTTCTCAATTTTGTGGGCCGGACTCAAATTTGTCTCTAATGCTAGCCTTTACATGTACATTAGATTAGTGTTTTTGGAAAACAGTTTTTGATCAAAACATTTCAGGGCCTCTAGGGATTTTTGGCTCAGAGATCATTTGAGTCAAGGATTATTCTACCCTCAAACTTCCCATGTCTTAAAATCTTATAACTTCAAATGAAAATTATGGTCGAGAAACAAGATTATTTGTAATCAACGAATGTTTTGACATTAAAGTAGTATACATATAGTTGTACACTTCGTAGTATACAGAGTGCGTCATGTAAAAGTGAACATTTTGATATAAATAACACTCAAGAAGAATTTAGATGAATTTTTAAATTTCAAAAATATTCTAAAATAAATAATTCACATTGTTTAAATACGTATAGGCTTAAAAAAATCGGTACATTAGCTGTTGCGATTTTTACATTCGAATTTTTTTCCTTTAACGTGCCGAAGCCTGTAGTAATGAATAAGATAGTAATCTACCTAATTGTTTCTTGCATATATAGGTATTTTTGTATTTTATAAATGGGGATGTGAGATGTGACATATATGCTTTTGAAAAAAAGCCCGAGTCAAATATCTGAAGACCAAAATATTTTTTTAGGGCACGTTACATTTGGAATTTTTTAAAGAGTGTGTCATTGTCTCCAGGCATAAATGTCTCATGGTACCAGCCATACATGCATCCAGGCACCAGGCAGAAATGTCTCCAGACTTTATTTCTTTTGCATAAATGTCTCCACCCTTTATTTATTTAGAATAAATGACGCTTGCATATATGTCGCAAAATCCTTTTACACTTGTACGAGCACAGATTTCTGTGCGTGCACAAACAAATCAAACCCTAATTATTATTCTATTGCAATTGCAAACTATAAATTTTTAAACTGATTAATCTCTCGGTTTTTCATTCCATTGTATTTTTGACTTTTATACTAGTTTTAATATTTTTGTTGTTTGGGTAATGAGTATGTGACCAAAGCACTTGATTATTGAGTTTTGAAAAGCATTAATTAATTGAAGTATCTTCACTAACAATCATTACTCGATCGGCTCTCCCTTCTTAACTTCTTTATCCCCTTGCAGCCCAAAATGGTAACTCCGGCGATGGAGTTGGTGGATTTGAATTTTTCTTCATGTTGGACCAAAAGTAATATCCTCCATCCTTAACAGGGGGCAAATAGGTCTCAGCAGGTATTCTTCTCATTTTGAAAACGGATTCAGCCCTTCCTTCATCTTTCATATTGTTGATATCTTGAATCGTCAGTCTTGAGTCCGGATTGAGCTGGCTGAACCAATAAGGGTTGACAGCATCGGAGTCTTGAATAATAATTAGAAAATAAAGTTAAACCTTTCTTATTATCTTTGAAATAAAATAAAATAAGGTCAAAAATATTACACATTCTTGCCCGAGCCACTCGACTTCTGTCTCCATATTTGAAGGTTCCATAGTCTTCAATCTGTGACGGTCCTCCTAGGTCATCGTCGAAGCTTAAGGGGCTTCTCTCACCTCCTCGTCTTCCTCGAGTGGCCCAAAAAGGCTGTGTGACTTGACCTGCAGTCTGTACTTGACCCTGAAATCATTGTGAGTTATAAATTAGATGAAGGTTTTAACTTTCGATACAATTTTAAAATAATTAAACTCACAGTGTGACTTTGCTGATCAGTACTACTGTCACTTGTAGAATCCGCGCCGACAACCTCATTCCCACAATATAGTAAGTACAATACCAAACAGATACTTGAGAATACTGCCATTTTCATGATTCCGAAAAAATAGCTTTCAAGTTATTTCTCTGGATCAGTTTCAAATTTTCGAAAGTGCAGGGAAACCTAGACTGTTTTGGAATGAAACTGACAACTGTCAAGTCTCGGACTGCACTACTGGATAATCGGGACTGTCCAGCTATATAAATGAAATAGGATAGTCCCTTAAGGGTCAAAAAATGTTACTCCTACAGCAATTGATGCAATCATAGTTTTCGTGGAATTTATTATTGCATATCTGAATAAGCTCTGAGCATAGTACATTAAAGTTTTAAATAATTTAGTTCTAAACAATGACTTTATATTTGTAATTCAATTTTATGACTCCAATCATTTGTACTTGTCAAAAATATGTCTGATTGCGTATTTTTATCACATTATTTATGATACTTTGTGCTATGTTATTCTTATTTTTTCATCTTGTGTAAACTCCCATGAGAAATCAGCATCATGTCATCTTCCATGTGTCTGCTTATCTTATGAATTTTCTTACAGTCAGTAGGATTTTATATAAGGTACGTTTTTACAAAGGTACATGAGAATTGAAAATCACAACGATATTTCTATTTCTGTAAAAAAAACAGGATGCAAAAGTGAATTGTGTTGACAGCAAATGTCTTATTATGCACTCCAGATATTACTTTTAACTTTCTTAATCTACGCAAATGCTTCTTGGGAAATATGTTAGAGAATGTGCAAAATACATTATGCGTTGGCCATAAGCTCCGAAAAACTAGGTTGTAAATAATCCTGTCATTTTTGATGAATTGAATGTTTCCGTCAGATAACTTGGGTGAAAAAAAGCCGACATCACTGAATTATTATCCAGGTTCATAGATTATCAATCAGTTTTTGTCAGAAGCTTGGCCGTTTTTACGATATAACTTGTGCTCCAGTAACTGAACCTCCCGTCGGGCTCTTAGCAGCTCCTTCTCCCTGCATTTCTGAATCCTATAGGCGATCTCGGAAATGTGTTTCCCATTTTCTGCAATTAAAGTCTGATTGTGTAAATGAACATGGTTGATTAAATTGTATACTAAACTGGGATTGAACTCACCCATTGGGTCTGAAAACACCAGACCAATGTTCGAGTCTTGGAAACTCTGAGAACGTGAGAAAGTCCCATAAGCCGGAGATAAGCCCCCCTTCGCCAGGTTATTAACGGTAGCAAAATCCTCAAGCTCTTGTCGAAGTTGGCCCAGCTTCTTGAGCCTCTGAGCTTGAATTTTGTCATGCCCTGGGTGGTGTAGGATTGATTTTGGCATAGGCTTAGTTTGTTGAGAAAGGTTTTGCAGAGACTGAGACTGACCTAGGGTGAGAGGTTTAAGTTAGAGCTATTTGTCTTGAAACTTCAATCCATCTATAAAATAGAAACCTTACGTGTCAACCCGCTCGGGTTTCTAAAAACTGGAGGGGGCCACAAAGCTTTGTCCAAGCTTTTACTGGCTGCACGAAATTCTGCAGTTGAGGTCATCAGTACTGCAATGTCCTCCTCTGACACATCAAAAAAACATCAGTCAAAATTTTTACTCCTCATAATTTTTGAAATGCCTATTTTTTTCACCCGCAAGTTCTTTCTGAAGCTGAATACACTCATCACTCAGCCTGGCAAGACTTGTCTGTCTTTTGTAAGCCAAGTTATCCAATGCACTTTGTTCCATTTCCCATTCAGAAGGGATCTCGTCCGCGTCCTCATCTCCCAAGTTCCCAACCCGCCCTTTCCTTCTCCAATCCGGACATGAAGGGAGGTTGAGGATTCGGGTTTTTATTCTGAAATGTCTCATTTTTTATCTTGAATTAGGGGGGTGTAAAAGCTTTGAAGGATTAGTCTCTTTTATATTCAGTTAAACACGTCAAGCTAGACAGACTAGTGATTTTTTACAACCAGAGCCAGGCTGTCACTTATTTCATTGAAATATTGCCAACAGAAATAAACGGTCAGCGCAACTTGACTTACAAACTTAAATAAACTCTTCGAGAACTCCGACAGGTTATTGATGCGTTAGGGATCGTACATCTCCTACAAGTTTAATTTGCTTTAAAAGCTCCAAGTTCCTTAACCTACCTGGTTGTATATCTCCCTTGGTTGATACGAAACTGCTTTGACTTGAATTCCCAAAGATATTTATATTTTTTTATGACAGTGTGAGTTTTTAAATTTTTTAAATGCATTAAGCTACTAGGTTCCTTAGGTCGTCAACATTGACTCCCCGAATCCACCTATGAAATTATATATCGTAAAAGTATGTCATGTATAGATTATTTAAGCTATTCAGCATGTAGGAGGGTCAGAATCAGAAACGTATTGACTTTTCGGATTTACGACTTTGGCAATAATTTAGAATTCTTTATAATCTGGGTAAAGTCTGTATGAACCTTTCAAGTATCTACTCACTACGCCTCACTCACATGAATAAACACCGCTTGGAGAACCACGGATAATACAACGGTTGCCAATATCGATGCTAGTGACGGGGGCACATTTGCCAGTAATTCCATTTTGTTGTGTAGTGGACTTGCAATTTAATTAATATCAAGACGGAGGATATTGTAATTATACCCTGGGAGCTTGACTCTCTATCGATGGAGCTTCTAGAGAGGTCGATCCTATTATCTTCATGAATTCGTAATCCTATCCTGTGGACAGAGTAAATAATTCATAAATTCGCTAGTTCCAGCTGGGTCAAGTCACAACATCGAATAATATTTGGGCTAAATCAGCCCCAAGTTTTTCTCGTTGGGAGTATCTGTCTCAGGGATCTGGATGCTAAAGAAATCGATGAGCTGGTCCCTATTTCTAATGTATAAGAATAGTCAAATAGATACAGTCCATATAACCTTGTGATTTGATTGATAAACCTTCCTAATAGTTATATAGATATCGAACAGGTTGGATTTGAGATTATTGGACATTTGATTTAGGTTTGACTCGTATTATTCAGTATATCGACTCGGGCTTTTCTGGATCGGGCTATTTGGAATTCATGCAGTGTGTTCCAATCATTTGGGTGTTGAACTTGGGATGAAAAATTGAGCAAGTGTTTATTTTGAGAATATGCTTTTAGGTTAAGGTTCAGGAAGTTGGTATGGATCTTTGGAGGGAGTCAACATGAAAACCCTTTAGAAGGAGATTTATTTTTTGTTTCACATTATTTACGTTACTGAACATTGTTGGTATTTTTGCCGTCGGATCTCAATTTTTGGTTTAAAATGCTAACTAGTTTTAAATATAGTCCAATGTATTACTTGATTCCCAAGGCTAACATTGAATATAGATATTTTTACTAGGATATAGTCATAGGATTTAAAATGATACCTCAGCTATTTCATAATGCATTTAAACTATTGATTTAAAAATTGAGTGCTTCTAATTACAATAATGTTTAATAGTTTTCAGAATTACTAAAAAATATTCCAGTTAACAGTAAGCTAACTTAATTTCATACCTTAAAACACATTTTGTTACTGAACAAAACTTAAATATTGTCAATCATATCAGTATCTGACATGGCGGTTTGAGGTCGACAATCTTCCTTGTCCTTGTCTTCATAACGTGACTTAATCGAGAAACCTGAGAAAACATTTGTAAAGGGTTTTACCTTCTTGAATGCACACATCAGCTCAAACAGCATGTCACAGACTAGTGGAGCCTGTTAAAAATATTCACATTAACGTTACATTAACTATATTCAAATTCTAATTGTGGAAAAGCTGCCAAAAAATATGAATGAATCAACATTTCAAAAATGATACTAACCACTGAAAAGAGACCGATTGTAGCTCCTAATGTTAATATCAACTGCAAGAAATTAAATTGCTTTGCATCTCCAGTCACTTCAATGATGATCTTGAGACCATACATTTTCTTCAGCGATCGTCGTTGCTCTTCGTGATAGGATGCAGATCTGGAATCATAGGATTTGATAAACCACCGTACACCACAAACTGTACCAACATAACCGTACCAATGAGTTCATCAAGTTAGAATTTTCAAAAACACCTAAAATTCCAGCCAGGTGAAATCCTAGCATCAGCCTCATCAATCCGGGAGAAGTAGTATTTTGGAAAGCAATCTTTAACAGTCGACCCCCAATCGAAATCGCAGCTCCAACGAGCTTCAATGCGAAAGACGCCACCCTGTACAGAAAATAAATTCCACTATACGATCACAAACACACTGCTATTTTACCTGTTGTATTCAACATAGAATGTTTTTTAAATAGCCTACCGTCTTCGCAACATTGGAGAAATTATGTCCACTCCATTTAATAATGTCTCCAAGTCGAAATACAGGGCACGTTATGTCATCGAATCCATAAATACACTCAGATAAGTATTCCCTAGTAGCGTTTTCCATAATATTCCTCCTTTGATAGTCCTTGCCACATTGTGGAAAGTCTACAGAATTTTTTACCATTACGGTGAAGTCTTTGATTCCCTCAAAAAGAGCATTTTTTCCTTTGCTAAATCCAGGAAATTAATAAGTCAATAATTGCTAGCTAAAAATTATAATATAACCATGAATGAGATTTACAGGGGGAGAGTGCGTTCTTCCATAGGACACCATGCGTAAACTTCACAGGTCCCTGTGGCATTCCAGCACTTTCCGGTTAAGACCCCTGCAAGGTTTTGTGTAGTCAGCCCCTTAATGCAGTCTGCATCTTTTTTACAAGTAGTGATATTGGATTTCTTCGACTACAATTAAAAGCACGTACTAATTATGGAGTGCGTAAATCAATCAGTTGATGGATATTTAAAAAATTTCAAGTTTGTGACGTACCTCTGGAACTGGACACCTCCCCCTTGTCTGATTTGTTGTTATCAGTAAGTTGGTGATCGCAATGAAGCTCCCATCCATCCCGTCTCCTCCATAAGGTGGAAAGATAACATCGGAAATGTCCCAAATCCGTTTGTAATATTTGGGATCTTTAACTTGAAACAAAGAATCGTCCAAACCCTGCGTGTCCAGTACGCCCTTAACTTTGGAAACCACGGCTCCATGAACAGGGCAGGATTTCTGGTATACTTTCCGCAAATCAAAATGCAAACTACACAATAGAAATAAAGTCAAGGGTCATAACTTCAAAACAACTAGTGAAAGATGTAAAATATTTGAAATACTAAACAATACCTTCCAATGTACGCGCACCAAACGGTAATTACGATCGCGAGGTTGGTGACGGTCAAAAAAGTGCTTTTGATTCGCACTTGCTTCGTCGTCGAATAATTGGTGAGGAGTTCTTGAAAGTATTTCAACATTTTGACCTCTTGGCCGTTGTAATCGCTTTTACGGAAAATTTATCCGCTCCCACTAAATTCGTATATGAACAATTTTTCTGCTATATCTTCCAAAATATTCTCAATGATTTATAGGAAGATATTTGCAGAAGATCTGAAATCTGAAGTCTGAACTGTTCTATTGTGACAATTAACAAATTCCAAAGGAAATTATTTTTCAGCATCAAACTTTGGATAGTTGAGGTGAAGACTTGATCTCAATTTGCAGCTTCGTCCGTGATTCTAAATTAGAACTTTAGAACATATTTAAGAACCTACAAAATCAAAATTACCACCACTTCCACCTCTACTTACCTACAAGTGCAGGCTGACCTAAACTTTGCAAATAAGAACTAGTCTTTCGAATCAACTTGAATTTATAATCAAAACTTAACCCCCCCCCCTAAGATGCGTTCGTTCTCAAAATAAGCAAAACATTAAGATTCAAGGGCCTTAAATTCATCATCAACTGCATCCCCGTCTATGTAACAATCCAAATGATCACTATAGAGCGTTGTTTACCCTAATTGAATAAACACATAGGCATGGAAAGGTATTCAGATTTCAGCAACTGCTTCTTCAATGGCCGTGAGTCTAGCCGTCTAGGTGAGTAAAATCAAGTATAATGGCCATATACTAAAAAAATAAACACAATGTCGTGCAAATGGGAGTGGTTCTAGCCGATGATTATTTCCGAATCTTTATGCACCGGTTAATTCTCCCGTACGTCGTCGGAAATATCAGTCCAAGTTAAGTAGACCATTAGAATACGAGTAGGAAATCATACGAGCAAAAAATAGGCAAGGTCAAGGGGGGCAAGGGAGCAGAAAAAGTCTCTCAAAGGCATTTAGGGACATTAAGATCTGAATCTGAGGCCTCTGGAAGGTAGTCTAAAAAGAACCTTCAGGGTCACAGACGATGGATATTTCTCGTCTCTCTGTGCATCATGCACCAGCGTGTGTCACAAAGGGAGCAGAAATCTTTCCAGCCCCCCTCAATAATAGTAAAAAATATCAAGGCATTAAATCTAGAAGGGGTAGGGCAATTTTAAGTGGTCAAGTATGCACAACAGGTTCCCAATCGCGTAAATACGATTTGATTTATGAGATTTTCTACTCTTAAAATGTAACTTGATTTTCGTACTCTGACTACGGAATCTGTCTATCTACGGAAAAATCCTCCCACCACAAAGTTTTGGTTATGCATACGGATCTTGAAAACTTCAGTCGTACTTAAGTAGGTCGTGGCGGATGCACCACCTGGATTGCTTCAATATTTTGGGACGGCATGAACTTAAATCAACTCGATTTCAACACAGTCAAGGGCAAAATAACAGAGCATTAGTGTACATCATCAGGCATACATATTAAAGGATGTCAGCAGCTAGAATTATAAATAAAGTTGGGCTAAATTCGAACGTTTTAATTTTAAATAATAAATATTGCGTTTTCATTGCGAATCTTCTGATAATGCCAAGTAAAATAAATACAAGTCGGGAGTCTGATAAAATGATACGGATTACTTAGACGATTATGGTTTCTAATTTCGAAGCTAATATATTCATCTACCGCTTTTGTACTGTTGTCGGTAGGGCATGAGGTAGAAATTTTTCCACAACAGTATTTGTAGACATAGCGTGGAATACAAGCTCTGAAGTAACAATTAAAAAAATGATATACAGTTTCAGAGGCAGAAAGTTATGTTACAAATTTATATTCAATAATTTTGTTGGCTTTGAACTTTATCTTGATTGTCTTATTGGCTTAAAACTATATTAGAGATTAATTGATAGTGATGAATTTCGTTGATAAATACGAACATGAAGTATCATTACTATCATTTATGAATTTGATTGAAATTCAAAAAGCGTAACGTTAATAAGTTGGCTTGTAAGAGCCTACGATTTCTTCAATAGTATTATTGCTCACTGAAAGCTCAAATCGGGTCGGAGGATTTTTCGGTAGACAATCTTCAGAATCTTGATATCGGGATTTGACTGAAAATTCAGCGAATACTTTTGAAAATGGCTTTATCTTCTTAAGTGCACATAAAAGCTCAAATAGGAAGTCACAGACTAGTGGAGCCTGTTCAAGATAAATTCTCATGTTATTTACTAATAGCATCAGTTCATTTAAATTCACCGGAAACGAATAACTAACCACTGAAAAGAGACCAATTGTAGCTCCTAATGTTAATATCAACTGCAAGAAATCAAATTGCTTTGCATCTCCAGTCACTTCGATGAGAATCTTCAGACCATACATTTTCTTAAGCGTTCGTCGTTGTTCTTCATGATAAGATGCAGATCTAGAGATTTAGAATTTTTAGAATGAGCTGCAATCGAATGTTATGATTAAGTATTAATTATAATTTTTTCACATGACATACCTAAAATTCCACCCTGGTGAAATCTTAGCATCTGACTCATCAATACGGAAGAAGTAATATTTGGGAAAGCAGTCACTCACAGTAAAACCCCAGTCGAAATCGCAGCTCCAACGAGCTTCGATACGAAAGACACCACCCTATAAAAATTAATTGAATCTCTTTTCACTCTGCACTTTTTATTTAAACTCTTAAAAAATTGCTAACCGTAGTAGCAACATCAGAGAAATTATTTCCACTCCACTTAATAACGTCCCCAAGCCGAAATATTGGACACATTGTGTCATTATTTATGTCATAAATACATTCAGACAAGTATTTCTTGGTAGCATTTTCCAAAATATTTCTCCTATGATAGTCCTTGCCACAGTCTGGAAATTCTACCGAATTTTTCAGCATGACTGTAAAGTCTTTGACTCCTTCCAGAAGCGCTCTGCCCCCTCGTCTAAAGCATCCAGGAAATAATGCATATTTAGAATAGTACATACTTGAGATGAGATAAAATTAAATTAAAAATCAGATTTACAGGGGAAGAATGTTTTTTTCCACAGGACACCAGGCAGAAACTTCACACGTTCCAGTGGCATTCCAACATTTCCCCGTTAAAACTCCAGAGCTCGTTGGCGAACTCAGTCCTCGTTTGCAATCTGCGTCTTTATTACAAACAGCAATCCTGGATTTATTCGACTGAATAAAAACTACAATTATTATTTGAAACCAATTAAACTCAAAAGTGTAATGGTGACTCCATGAAATACCTCAGGACACCTTCCCCTCGTCTGATTTGCTGTTATGAGCAAATTCGTAATTGCAATAAAGCCACCGTCCTGCCCGTCTCCTCCATATGGTGGAAAGATGACATCAGAGGTGTCCCAAACTCGCTTGTAATTCTTAAAATCTTCCACTTGAAAGAGTGAATCGTCCAAATCTTCCGTGTCAAGTACACCCTTGACCTTTGATACCACAGCCCCGTGAACCGGACACGACTTCTGGTACACTTTGCGCAAATCAAACTGCAAACTTCAAAAATTATAGAAATTATCTGGACTTGTTCTAAAAATTTATTATTTAAAAAAAAAAATCAAAGTAAACAAAAAAATACCTTCCGATGTACGCACACCAAACGGTAATAACGAAGACGAGATATGTCACAGCCAAAAATTTACTTTTAATTCGCACTTGCCTCGACGTGGAATAAACTGTGAGGACTTCCTTAAAATATTTCAACATGTTTCCCAAAAACCCTAACCGTTTCGAATTTCAATCTCCTTGCTATGGAATAAGTCCAACAATCCTACAGAATTCGCAGATGCAACTCTTTTGCACAAAAAAATCACAACTCTTGGAAAGTACACGGGAATTAAAAATTTCCCAAATCCACATCGCACTAACACTTGGGCAAAAGTGTCTATAAATGTTATTCAAATTCCAGCTGCCACTACTACTACAATTCCTAAGCCTAGGATTAGTAATGGCTTGACTCGTATAATAAATAGAGTAACCCGGAATCATTTTGTCATTACAAATTACTAGTGTCAACAAAGCCAAGCCTTCCTTCGCCGCTTGGAGGTAGACAATGATTCTCGTTCCACCACCACCACCAACAATTCACATTTCATTTCATACGACTAATTTTTTTAAACCCTCTGTACCACACTTTGGATTTCGGGTGATAGAACAACGAACGAGGATGTGTATTGGAATATTATCTTGTTTTTATTGGAAACACTTGTACACATATTTACGGCTAAATGATTGTTATAAAAAAATTGTGACCTGCTACTTTCCTAAACACCAACAATGTGGAACTTCATAGTGGAACTATGGACTGTAAAGATATAAAAGGCGTGCTGAAGCAGAATGGAAGCATGATATAATATTAGGTGTATCGTTCGTGACTAAGGTGGCTTGTTGAATATTCAGTGCCAAAAAATTATGATGAATATTATTATAGATTATCATTACAGCTTGGGTGAATACGACTGCAGTTTCATAATGGCATTTCGGCTTTCAGTGTACATTAGATGATTTGCATGGCAGTGGTGGCACATTACACAGAAGAAGTAAAGTTGGGCTTAATTCTCACGTAAATGTTATTATTGTGTTGGGAAGTTAAAATAATTAAATCTACACGTAGCCCAGTTCAATTCACAATAATGGAGAAGTAAAACGAAAAAAATTCATAATATTAATATTTGTTTCATCATATTGTTTTTTCCCATGGATTATTTTTATTACTATTGTATGCTGGTTTTATGGCACGCAGGAATATAGGATATATTTTATTTACTCTTCTCATAAAAGCTAATTCATATTTGTAATTCAAATCAGTTTCAAATATATTAAATATCGTAATGACGCTTGGGTCCTTGGGCCAATAATATTATGGCATGCTAAATGGGGTTTAGATAATTTATGAAAAGGTTGGCTAGTCGCTAACGTTAAATAGCATGGGTGTAGTTCGATACTGGCTTAATCCTGTGTGTGTTTGGATTCTACTAGCTGTTCTAACTTTCTTCCATGAGCATTTCAAATTGAGTTGATAGATTCAAGTCTAGTAAACATTCTAAGATATAATTTGCTTCCAGATCTGTCATAACATTTGACTGAAATTGTGTAGACCCGAAATCTGAGAGACTAGGTGACGAGTAAATCCTCATTCACACGTACTTCTCCGGTTGTGCGTTATACGAGTCCAGAAATTCCCGAGGACGAATATTGACACCCACATCGGTTGCTGACATTTTTATTAAGTACCATATAATCTTTAAAAGCTCGAGCCCGTAGTGGAAAAAAATATATCTATCTCATATGGCTCCTCTCAAAAGTTAAATAAGTTAACACTTCTACGGCAAGTTTAAAGCCAGTACTGGCAACGAAACATGCATAGTGACAATTAGTTTATAGGCATAGTTCCATAGCCATAACCACAGTAAAAGCTGAATTTATAATATATAACCAAATTCTAGGATTTTTTGGTTTGAACAATTAGTAACTGACCTTAAAAATACAATTGATCCTCTCTAATATTTTCTTCTTGCTAAGCCAGGTTCATGGGTTTCTTGAAAAGCCTTTATTACAGATTTGCTTTTCTGCCAAAGATTGAAGGTTGTCTAGGGCGTAATTTTAACTCGTTTATATCTTCGAAGGAACACACGTCCGCTATAGCTGATATCCATTCGCCGAGAATGTCAAGGACTCGATAATTGTGAGGAAGGTCCCGTATTCGGATTCTTAGCTGAGTCCCAATCTTGCGTTCAGCATCTTATAAAAAGATTGGAATTTGAAAATGAGAATAATAATGCAAATGATATAAATATACATGAGAAAATAACCTAGAATTTACATGCAGAATTTTTTTTAAATGATATTTAAATACTTGTAGGTGATGAATTAATATAATTGGTTGAGGACGTTCCAAGAACTGGATCATTAATGCTCAGCAGCAAAGGACCTTCGGCAGGATATTCGTCGGTGACTTGTAAGCTTAGTGCTGGTAGCCAGTGGACCTGAGGGAAATTGAAAACCAACCAAAATATTCCATCCCTTTTAGGGAACCTTATAATAGCTGTTTGCAATTTTTCTTGCATTGCAAATTCTATAGATTCGATTTCAGCTTTTAAAATTTCAGGAAGACAACAATTTAAATCCACAAGTTTGTCTTCGTTTTCCACAGTTGATTGTATTGTGTGATCGACCACGTCCGCTTCATACCTGAAGTGATACAAGTGATGGCTTTAAATGTTGCTAAATCGTTATGTCAGACTTAAAAACTCACCATTGAACGGTTTGACTTTTATAAAACTGAAAGAAGGATACTGCTTCAGATTTCAAACTTTCGAACGATGTATTGGAAGGATCCCTCTCGAAACGTGCAACGACCGATTCCAGCAGCTCAGAGGAGTCTTTAAATGGGACAGATGGTTCCAGTTCAGGTAGTTCAGAGAAACATGAATCAGACATGGGAGACAATGATGATCTTGCTTCAGAGTGATTCTCATCTTCATTTTCAGACCATGCATTTTCTTCTGACTCTAGTGACTCAGGCATTCTATTTGGAACATTTGGAACGCAGTTCGCATTTTCCACGGGGACGACAAGTTTTTCTACTTCTTTAGCTCTGCAACTTCCGGTTTCTGGGGGTTTAGCAGCATGCAATCTAGTCAGGTAATTGTGCAACCCAGCCCTGATTGCCGCTGTTCGAACTTCTGACGATTCAGCGGACTCAGTCTTTTTGGAGGTCTTAGAAGAAAAAGTGGAAGGTTCATTGACCCCTGACTTAACGTTGGACAGAACTCGGTAAAGTTGCTGCCCATGGTTTTTCTTGTTAATCATTACGTAAACAGATTTTTCTACTCCAGAAGTTGATGGAGATGTCTCCACTCGAATTTCACTTGGAGTTGGAACCCTCGGACATGTTTTGCTGGTCGATTCACTACATGCACGTGCAATCGGAAGCGAATTCAAAGATCTTAACTGCGATGGCGATACAGTAATTTCATTATGAACATTTAGGCTTGTCGTTGCTCTGATAGTAGATTCGCTTTAAATGAATAAAATACAATAAGATTATAAAATATAAGATTTGATTGATTTCATATTTTAATACTCAACAGTCAACACTCACCCACTAGTTGAAAGGTCAACTTCAGAAGCTCTTTTACGTTTGCATGTTCCCCGTATTCTTTCTTCTCCTGTTTGTGCACGTTGATTGTCATCATTTAACATGGACATGGCTATTTCAGTTCTACGGACAGTTTCAGCTAAAAGTGATGGAGACAAATTCATTCCAGCAGCGTTTTGATTTCTCTCACACACTTATTCAATAATCAATTGCGGTCCAAATCACGAATGAAACTTCAACTCTAAAACACAATATGCAACAATAAAATGAATCTTTGATCTTTGCAAAGTATTTGAATACAATTAGACTGTTATATTTACTGTAAAAAGTATAAAATAAAATACTCACCGTAATAATGTAATTATGAACTACGACCGGTGTAATCCCATTATTGTGATGCCCAAGTTACCCAACCAGCAGTTTTTTGCAGTTCCAGCTGTTCCAGGAGTAACCAGAGGATTTTATTTATCTCAGTAGTAATTGCACCTGCACCTCTTTATACCTCTCAAACACCGACCGACTATGTACTGATCGACAAACAGAAATGGATGACAAAATTTGAATGAGGCGACTGAGTAATTGGAGAAAGGCTGGTGACTAGTTGCTCTATGAAATTATGAATGGCTTCCGAGTTAATGAACTCTCACTCAATTCTATTGTCCCTTCAACAATATTCTAAAAAACAATTATCGTCTAATTTATAGCGTGCTAACTACAAAGTACAACTACCAACTGCAACACATACATAGGGTTTATTGTTATTTATGAAAATTATGAAACTAACGAATGGGACAGGGGCAGATTTTAATGGGGGCAAGGGGAAAGGTCTCTCTATGACTATATGACTATTCATCAAGTTCAAAACGGGGTAAATCAAATGGCCGGAAAGAAATCATATGACATGACCGAGTCGTCCTACAAAACTAATTCACTATTATTTCGACAACCTCATCCGTACACTTTCAATGCATGGTTTATCGAGATTCGAAATAAATTAGCTAAAACTACTCACATTAATTTACATTAAATCAATCAATTTATCACAAAAACTTGCTCTCAGGAATGAGTGGTGGCCCTTAAAAGGGCCGTTGGTTTCAAATGTGTGGAGGAGTCAGTTTACTTGGAAGAAGTGTATTTGGTCACAGCCTTGGTCCCTTCAGAGACAGCGTGCTTGGCCAACTCTCCAGGAAGAAGGAGTCGGACAGCAGTCTGGATCTCCCGAGAGGTGATGGTCGTCCTCTTGTTGTAATGAGCCAACCTGGAAGACTCGGAAGCGATCCTCTCGAAAAGGTCGTTGACGAAGGAGTTCATGATGGACATGGCTTTGGAGGAGACTCCAGTGTCGGGGTGGACTTGCTTCAACACTTTGTAGATGTAGATAGCGTACGACTCCTTGCGCTTCTTCCTTCGTCCTCCCTTCTTGTCCCCCTTGGGAAGATTCTTAGACTTGGAGACGGCCTTTGACATGGCGTTCTTCCCCACGGCTTTGCCTCCTACTGCTTTGGGTGGCATGGTGAATTCTTGGAGAGCTTGTAATATACTTGTTCAGGTGTCGAGAGGTAAGAAGTGAGTGATGACTGGAACTTGCTCGGCTCTCCTATTTATATGAGATGGGTGAGTAGGGAAGAGAGGCGAGTGAGTACGGAGGGAGGAAAAAGGGATGGGAATTTGGGGTTTGAGTAGCTTGACTTTCTTTCTGAGTTCAACGTTTCTCTCTTTTCCTTTTGTTACTTGGGTTAGGGGAGAATGAGGTTTTTGGCGGGATGGAGGACGGACCGAGTAGAAGCAGGCAGGTCTTCTTTGTTTTCCCATCTGCCTTATTTGCATTGGAGGGTTTTTATTATCTTGCTAGATTGTGGATAGGGAGAACTATGCAAAGATGTAAGCAGCAGTCTCAACTCTCATCACCGTCTTGCAAAAATGGCCAAAATCCAGAGTTTGACCTCGATGTTGCCATTCATTGTCAGTAGTAGTTGACGTATGCTATGATAATTTATGCTAATAATAGTAAAGCACGAGCTTCGTTGATAACCTTCTCTAACCTTAAATCTCTGATAACCAATTTGGATAGGTGTATTATTTTGCGGTTATTATTGGATTCAGGATTTGGCTCGCTTGATTATGAATTCATTGAAGTTTCGAAATGCATTATTACACATGGTCCAGCTGGATTGACGTATGCATGATTTAACCCTTTGGAGTGGAGACATTAATATCTACAGCCATGGTTGTCATACAGATTATCTTAGGAGGTTTCCAGGGGAAACAATGCCATTTAAGCTTATCGATAGTAAGGTTATTCTAAAATACGTGAAACCCCTTTCCATGGGTCAGATTTCTTGAAAAAAAAATTATTTTTAAAAAACACCACATTAAGCATTGATAAACATATGAATACAGAAACATCATAAAACCTCAATGAAAAAATTTAAATGAACAATATGTATCAATTAGAAATAATTTAACTTTGTATGGTAGATTTCAAAACATGGTATAGCGCAGAGAAAAACTTCACATGTATTGCATCGAAAAGATGTTCGACTTTCCTTACTTTTTTTTGCACAAACATGACAGCGTCTCATTAGCAGGGGTGGGCAAAATACATCAACTTCAAAATACAAACTACTTT